>VZTI01000464.1:825404-938854 GCA_013397865.1 Struthidea cinerea
TCCCCCCCCCCCCCCCCCCCCCCCCGGAAAAAAGAGCAGTAAACAACCAGTAACATTTTCCACAACGGAGGAAGCAGTATTTTTTTGGGTCTACCAGATATAGACAAACTCCTGCTTTAAACCCTATGATGAAGAAGTGATATTGTGAAGTTTATTTCCATTTTGGCAAGAAGTCTTGCTCTGACTTGAGCTTAGAAGTTCTGTTGCCACTGTTTTTTTGTGTATATTAGAGAGAATTATTGGGCTAGGGAGAATAGATTTAGTTATAGTCCTTGCCATGCAGTGACTTTGACCATATCACAAAAAAGTTATACCATAGTATAACAATGCAAGAAAGGTCTTCTTTCTTCCTTTTTTTTTTTTTCTTTTTAATAGGATGAAAGATGCCTAGAAGGGAGTATGTGAGCTGAAAAAAATACATTGTGCGGTACAGAAAAAACGGAGGCAATACCTCACAGAACAGATAAGAGAGCAAAAAAGACACACAATTCCAAGGTAAATACAAACATGCCACATAAAAGGGTTATAAAAGCAAAAAAGTACAAGAAACCAAGCAGTGAAAACAACCACACTCTATTGGAGAAGTCATCAAAGAAAAGGAACTGGTGAAGATCACAGTTAAAAACTAATTTTAATAGTTTTTTACTGATTTGATATGAGTGGGGTTGTATCTACAGAAATACAGAAATGTATAAAATGACAGAAGAAATGTATAAGAATCAAAAATACATGAATTGTGTATTGGTTTGATATAAAAAATGTTTTCAGCAAATGAATGGCTTGTCTAAACAGTGGTTTGTTGACAGGTGTTTAAATAATGCTTGCCAGATTCTCTAGGGGGGCTTGCTGAAGGTAATCTGAACAACTTTTTCTATTAATTTTTAAAATTTGCCACCAAAATGTAGAATATTTCAAACTACAACTGAAATATGCTGATCTGAAACTACTAAAAGAATGGGTCATTATCCTGCATAAAAATCAACAGGGAGAAAACTGTCACAGTCTCTTATTTCCTTTCAACTTCTTCCCCAAGTCAGTTCTGGAGAAAGGATAAAACAAAAAAGATCTAAATCCCATTCATGGACATTTGATCACTGATAAAAAAAATTCCCACCTATATCTGCCAAAAAAGGTATTTCTCTAGGAGGGGACCATATGCAGCTAACATTTGTAGTTAATACAACTGTGTTCTATGGCAACTGTATTGTAGTTCATAATAAGCACACAACAGCAGTTGTAAAAGATTTACAGAGTAGAATTACACCAAAAGAGGTTGCTGGAAACCATCCTGGACAAACCCCTGACACAGTTGCAAATGGCCACAGTGGATGTCTCCTGCCATACACTTAGCAAAGTCTTGTCTATTTTAAAGAAACAAACCAATCTATATGGTGCAATTGGTAATACTTTAAAACAAACCAGATTTTTCTTTTTTCAGAGAACATTCATTCCCCCAACCTCCAAAAAAAAAGGAAATGAAACTAAAAAAATATTTGCTGTTAATCAATGCTTGACAAATAAGGCAATTATCAGATACTTCACAACCCTTAGCAGAACTTGCTAGAACAAAGATATATTAAATTTTCAGCAACAACTGTACTGGTCCCAATAAGGACCCCTCGGGGACACAACTTGTCACCAATGTCCACCTGGACACTGAGCCACTGACCACTCCCTCCAGACGTGATTGTCCAAGCAATTGTTCATCCACCTAACAACCCACCCATCAAATCTACACCTCTCCAATTTAGAGGAAGGATGTTGTGGGGGGCCATGCCAAAGGCCCCCAAAAGTCCAGGTATACAATATACAACACTCCTAGTCATTAACATTCACAAGCATTTTTACCAAAGGTTTACCAAACCCCACTTCAACAAATATATTCAGAGATAAGAAAAACACTTTTTACATACATTTATGCAAATCTACTATACTGTATGTTTGCTAAAAAAATGTAATTTAAAAAATAATAAAATTTTTATTTCACTGCCCAAAATTACAGAGACATAAATCTGCCAGAAGTGCACTGAGCATTCCCAGAAACAATAAAAAAGAACCTGTACATACTACCCTTTTGTTAAGGCTTTAAAACACCTACTGGAAGATGTCTTAAACAGCTCCCCATTATCATTCTCCTTGGTCTGACTAAATTCTCTCCCCCAGATGCTTTGCTTCATAGCTGTTTCCATCCTTCTAAAAGTGGCTACTCTTAAAATATATATATACATGCATACATATATATTTGCATTTAAAGTGGTGTGCTTAGTTTCTGGGCTTAGCTTCATACTGTTTTTGTGTAATTGCCTAACCAGAGTAGCTGTAAAGTAGCTGTACCTACATAGCTATATTTATATATTGTATTAAACGATGCTGACACACCATTCCTGCTGCCCTGGTGTCACAAGAGCCACAGATCGCAAGAATAACTGAAGGCAGAAGTGCCTGTGCAAGTAACTAATGGAGAACTGGTGTCCACAGGCACACCTCAATAATTCGGGAAACCCCAAAGAAACACTCACACTGGAGATCCCTGTGAATCTGAACCCGCGGGAGCCTGCTGAAATGCCTTCAAAAGCACAAATTCTTCATGCTTTAGAAATACAGCTAAAATGAAAGGTTTTCAGTGACACCCAGCAATGATCAAAGTTTAAGGGGAAGACAATCAATACATAAACTACCACTTCCACAAAAAAAGTTAAGTCATATTTATGGTCTATTTCTGAGAAAAACTCACGAAAAAATTACACAGACAAATGTGCCCAAGCACACACTCATGGAAGAGCAGTAATCAGTGGGAGAAATTCCTGATCCATATATGAACACCTATGGAATATTTTGATTGTGAGAAAGTGCCATGAACTCCAGAAATGGAAAAGCACTGTACTGAAATTGTTTGCATGCATGCAACAGATTTGTAACAGTTAGAAAAAAACCCTCCTCAGTACTTTGCAACAACAATAATGAAAAAAAGGAAGGGGAGAGATCAATATCTTCACCAAAAAGAAAGCTCAATCATTTAATGATTCAGAGACTAAATTAAGATTTATTCATCATAAAATGTCAATGCATCAGATGGAACTCATCTCACAAATTCTTTTGTTAAAAGGAGCTGAAAACTCTCACCTATGACCAATGCTTCCAGAACTTGGCAGGAGGGTAGAGGGGGAGAGAAGAAAAGCATAAGCACACATTTAATCCCAATTTCCTGCTAGAGAGGGAGAGTTATAAATTTAGGCCATCACAGAGATGCAGTGGGAAACATTAGAGTTTTAAAAAGATGCTAAAGGTCAACCCATTCAAGAAATTTATGGAAAATTTGATAATACTGAGCTACCCCAGCCAATCCCTCACGTCCAGGTCAAATTTCAATTATTGAGAGACCTTTATGTCAGGGGAAAATAATTCCCAGCATTGGTAGCATATGCCCTGTCAACATAAATCACAAAAACTGGATATATATGCATCCATGTGTAGTTCTCAAGTCTGCAGTTAGAAATCTTTGCAAGTACCATACTCTACTTCCAGAGCTTAAGGAATGTCCTTGATCCTCTTGCTTGACTGCATTAGCTTTACTAGCTCTCTGAACATTTGACAAAAGATTGTACAGTTTTGTTACTCTGCAAAATCTCTTCCATCTCTCTAATGGAATTATGAAAGCCTCCCTTCATGTCCATAAGTTAGCTACTTTTCAAACCAGAGACATTTAGCCCCCCTTGTAATATAATATGCAAAAAGCTTAATGTCGAAAAACTTTCTTGCTTTCTCTTCCCATTTGTCCCCCCGTCCTGCAGTTTTACTCCATGGAGGAACAAGAAAAGATGGAAATAAATGCAGAGGTTTGGCACGTATAACATTTAAATAACATGCAATAAAATCGAACTTACAGAAGTATTATAGATACAAGCTCTTTTTTTTTTTCTAATTTATGTTTATTGTTTAATGTGCTGTAACTGAAAGCATTAGAAACACACCCCAGGAAATACACAATATCAGCATGTGACAATGCCTTGATTATCACACCTCGCTGAAGAATGCATGCTGCACACTCCAGAGGTTTTAGAGAGAGGCATATTCATTTCCTGCGTAAAGGAAAGCATCCTGGGGGTTTCCTCATGTGCCAAAAACCCCTACCTTAAGTACCATCCCCACTCTCTTAAAGGGATTTCTAGTGGTGAAGTGGAGGTCTCCTGGCTGCAGTACTGCCTTCTCTGTAATGTCACCTGGTGACGGGATGTGCAGCAGCAGCAGCCAGGGAGAACAAAAGCTGTAGCCTAAATGACTGACCTTTTGGGGAAGTGTTTGACAAGAGCCATCGTGTTACTTAAGGGAAATATTGGTGGTGCTCTGTTATGAAAATGTGCAAAGAGCTTCTTCCACAAATGTCAATTTAGAAAGCCACATCTGTCACATTTGTGTCCATTTTCACGCCAATTTACAGTTAAATTTAACGATTAGCATCAAAGAAAGGAAATGCACTCATTGCAAACTTTCCAGCAGAGAGAGGCTGCATTAGGGAAAAAAGCACATTCCCACTAGAATAATAATTACAATAAAGGAAATACTTAGGACATTACCTATTAAAATCTGAACATCTTTGATGCACAGCAAACAGCACTTGAGCTTCACAACACATTGCTTCTCAGCATTGTTTGGAATTTTTGCCTAATACCCATAAAAACTCCAATAGTGATGCCCTGAAACATGTGATACTGTAAGGTTTCTCTTTTAAAAACTAATAGCTGAAATAATAGATGCAAAAAATCCAGAGAAAATTTTCAGAGTTTCACAGTCCAAACTTTAACACTAAGTAACAGAGACAGCAGAAATATACACAATTACTGCAGACGTTGCTTATCATCCCTTACAGGCCAAGGTGGAAACGTAATACTTAACATTGACTGCTTTGGACAGTTGAAAGCTAAAACCCAGTGGCACTGCATTCTACAGCCCATCTTTGGCTGCATAAAACAAAAAGATACTGAACAACACGAGTAAGTGAGGTTTGAACACCACAGTAGTTCCTTTAACATGTTAAAATGAAGATACAGCAAAACTTCTTGTGTGCCAAGAAGCTCAAACATCAGCTTGCCAGCAAAAGCTTATCTTTGATGGGATTTTCCTACTTCATTAAATAGTCTTAGTTATATATGTTTTATCAAAACAAGTCAATTCCTACAAACGAATCCGACCCCGAGGAACAGCGCTGGAGGCGTCAGTCCTGTTCAGCAGTGAGTGTTACAGTCTGCAGGAGAGCAGAGCTCCAGGCTAGCTCATGTTTGCCTGCATTTTCTCAGACTGAAGGCTTCTGAAGTTTATTCTCAAAATCCTAGTTGATAGCCAAAGGTGGATACCAATGTCTGAAACATTGTTTCTTTATTGTAATAAGAAATAACATTCTTGATTTTCATTTGTAAAATATGTCTTCTAATTGGGAAACACTGGATAATCCAGGTGGTGTTGGTCAAAAGTCTGGTCTTTGGGGTAAAAGCTCTGTAATTATGATATGGATATTGGTTATTCTTTTACTACTACTCTGTGACAAAGTACAGAATGTGCATAAAAAATTCTATTTCAGCTTGACATGGATAGAGAACTGAAGTGTTTTTTCTACTGGAATGATCTGCTGTAGGAGTTGGCCACATGCTTTAAATGTGACTGACATGTCTCTGAATTTAATGTGTCATCTGCTGAGTTCAGGATCTGCTGTCTATCTCTCAATGTGTAAAAAATGAATTGCTTCAAAATGATTTATTGCCAGCAATATAGAATGTGAAAACAACAACAGAAACAGTGTTGTAAAGGTATCCTACATTTAATAGCACTGCTTGATGAGTAAATTATTTCAGAAATATAATCAAACATTCTTACTGTGAAACTCTCAGACTTGATAAAGCTCTTGCACAGTCTGGTATCTGCTTCCTGATTCATAAAGAGCTAATGGCATTAAGAACGGGGAGAAATGCAGCATTAAACCCCAGGTTTCCACTGCTGTTTGTAAATCCGTGCAGAAAATACAGGGCTGTATTTTCAGTACCAATCTGCGGAATTAATCTCTCTGCTTTTATCTTTTGTGCTTTTTTTTCCTCTCCTGTGAAGTACCTACAGAGGCACCTTTAATAAAGGATTTTCATTTCTTTTTTTTTTCTACAAATAGGTGGCTTGCTTTATAACCCTGATCCGTGTACAAGCTAGCAAAGCTTCATAGATAGAACTGTTTTCAAAAATATGTGTGATCCCTCAAAAATAATTGGTTATCCTCCAAAAATGTTAAAAATTCAATAGATTGGTATTAATGCTTAATATTTTTACCTTAGAAAGATCAACATAAATGTTAAAAATCAGTGATGACTGGAGATAAAAGCTCCAGTTAGATGAGAAGTTAAAGCATAACTACAATTGAACATGAGGACTATTATGCTTACAAGCAGCTTAAAATGAAATACATCACATTGCATATTGAATCACATTGCATATTGAATCACATTCAGCTTTCAAAAGCACCAATCCAGTAAACCTCCACAAAGAATACTTTATGTCCTTTAGAAGCAAAGTGTAAATGTTTACCTCCTTTTTCAGATGGCATCCATGTCATCCACACCACTGTTATTCACCAGAGCCATTCCTAGGACACAAACAGACGATACTCAAATAAAACTACTGTCCTTTTTTCTTGCCATCTATGTCCTTAAAAATATCACCAGTAAGAAAAACAAGTGCTACACTTGTTTTAGGTGTCCCTTGGTTGTTAAAATAACCCAGTTTGGTTTTCTTTTAATCTGGAGTAAAGTAACTCTTTGCTCACTAGTGGTTAGAGTCAAGCTTTTAGCCAGCACTGCTACTGGACCCTCCACCTTCCCCTTCAGGTGCCTTCTGTCCATTAATTGGGATTATATACTCTAAGATTAGCAAAATGTGGTTGGACCTATTAAAAAACCTGTGAGTTGGACACAAGCAAAGAGAAAAGAGTATAAAATGTTTTTGCTTAGATTTTTTTCCTCTTCTAGTAATTATCAGTGCTTACTTTTCATTTTCTTCTACTAATTACTAGTGAGGGGGAACACAAGCCGTTCCTGTGTTTAAGGATCATTTTGCCTGAAATGGTTTGTTGCTGTTTGGTTTTACAAGAAGCTGAAGTAGTGAATACAAATGGCAGTGGTAGCTTGACAAGCCATGGCAGGTTATTTTAAATATTGACAACATCCAGCTTCTTGACAGGACTTAAATATATCCTCTGCCTTTCATGATATTTTTTCCCTGTTTTGTGAACATTATCACACTATTCTACTTGCAGAGGAAATCTGACATTTTAATGACTATTAATCACAGAAACAAGACTGGAAGCAGGAAGGGAAGATCATCTTTCTGAAATATTTATCTCTTTTTGGTTTTAAATGTGTGCAGAAGTTTGGAGGGAGTCACCTGTTTGTTTCTGATATTCATGAAGCTAATAACCCCTGGGGGTAAACAGATATTGTCTAGGACCCCAGTATTAGTTAAGGATTCAAAGGGCAATTGGAATCACTTGTGATGCATGGCACATAATTATTGTCAAACTTTACTCTAGAAGACTTCAAATACAGACAATTTTGGAAAGAGAAATGCAAACAAACAGAATAACAGACCAGTGCAGTGATTTGCCAAGAGTGATGCATAAGGTTAATTACAGACTCGACCATTCAATGTTGAACTGAAAGTTGGAATGGTTTTGCTGGACCTTAGGTACCAACTGGAGTAGTCTGCCCAGTCACAGATTATTTGTAACCACCAGAAGTACATTCCATAGCAAGGCTACTTAAAGGTGCAGATGATCAACAGCCACATTTCTACATGACACAGAAGACTCAGCACAAACAAGGACAAATATTGGACAACATGCTTCCGACTTGGGTGCGATTCCAAAGTTAACTTCAGGAATAAGCTGTTCATAACTGTACTGGTGGTGATTTTCCTTTCACTTTTATGCCTTGAAGGACAGACTGTTCCCAGTCTCCCCCTGTTTGAGATCCTAAAGGAATTCCTTATCAGAATGAGAGTATAACATTTTTGATGCTGAACATATTCTCTTAAGGCACAAAGAAGCCTATTTAAATATTTGATAAAACATGAAACAAACTCATTTGACTTAAGAATATAAATCTTAACTTTTTATTATGTACAGGTCACCACGTTGCTGTGAGAATACAGAGCACAGATCACTGAAATCTGGTTTGAATTTGTGACCTGTTAGTGCTCACTCCTTTTTCCCCACCTGCTTCAGAACTACAAAGAAGAAGGGCTACAGTTTGGAATCAGAGCTTTCTGTTTCCTGCACCCAGCTTCAGCTGCTGGCAGTGTAACCACCATTCTCAGTGTCAAAGCCTAAGCTTAATATTCAGAGGTAAATTCAACGCATAAAACCCAGGAAAAGTGAAGTTTGGGAGTGAATTTCACCTTCTTTCATTAAAAAGCTGAGGGACTGGATGAAGCACAGAGGATTTATTTCCAAACACGAAGTTATAATAGTATTACACTTCTATTAAAACTAAACGTAACCCCAAACTGGTTTGGATCTCCAGTGAGCACTCCAGCATCGCATGCACACAGCAGCAGCAGCTATCTCATGCACAGCACACGCTCCATCACTGCAGAAGCACAACAAAAGACTGGCAGCAGGACCTGTGCCGCATGGATGAGAGGCAGTGCCCGCACACAGCATTGCTAAGTGATGTGAAGGACGCGTAGACAGCTGTCTGCAGCACTCCTGTGCTAGAACAACACTTCTATAGCTGAACTGTTTCCTCAAATACAGGAATCATATTAAACACAGAATTTGAAAACAAGTTTTTACCTTGAAAAGTAAATTTTTTCTTTTCCTGGTCCTTTTTCCTTACCCTTCTCTATAGGTAAGACTCCAGAGCCCGTGATTATAATTAAGTTCATCACATTAATTGCAGTTTTGCCATCTCCCTTCTTTGCGGCAATATATCTGGCTCTGAAGTCAAAACCTTTCATTTTGCTCTATTGCTTTTTAACCATTTCAAAAAAAGGAAATTAAAAAAATTAAAATTATATTCATTGCCCTCAGAGGTGACTTTGATGGTCTGGACAGATAAGTCTTTCGCTCACCAGCAAGACTGGACAGCACACTATACCCTGAGTTTTAATGCACTGAAGTTTTAGGAGTCTGAAATAACTTCAGTGTTCGTATTTACCGTCTGTCACTAACCAGGTTGTATTTTTGCACACTTTTAACTCATGGAAACCTTGAAAACCGATTGACTATCACAAGAAATTGCCAATAATAGATTTTATGGGTTTCAGTATTTAGCAGTAGAGAGAAGTCCCAAATATATTATTATATGTGTTTACCTGCCTTAATCTTAGAAAAAATCCTGTAATTTCCACATCAGATGCGATTTCCTTACAAGACCTCTTACATAAGGGGATATTAAACAATAAAGAAAATTATTCCACATAGTTACTTAAGAACAAGTTTTGTTAGCTGCAAAAATACAAAGATATACAGAAATAGGGGACAGGTAGAAAGGCATCTACCTACCCATCTATCAAGGCAGATAGGTAGGTGTTATCCAAAGTGAAATAATAGTCTCTAGAACAGAACAGACAAATTCTAGGATTGCAATTGGATACATAGTGAGGGGCAGAAAATTATGTTTCCTAATACTCAAAAAAGAGCTAGAATAATTAGAGTTATGTATTTTCAAGTTATACAAGTAAATAAATGGGTTTCCCAGCTTTGCTTTGTGGAAACATTGCCAGCTTAATTACTAATACATTTTTGAGAAAAGGAAGATTAAAAGAGCATTAAATTACCTCTTACATGTCCCTGCCAGCATGCTCAAGCACAGTGCTTGTCCCACCTTCCATGTCAGGGAAAGTCATTCCAATTCAGTGTGTCAGGGAGCAGCCAGAGCAGCAATGCTCCATGAGCAGAGGGAATACCATGCCAGCTTCAGCCA
Source organism: Struthidea cinerea (assembly GCA_013397865.1). Taxonomy (NCBI): domain Eukaryota; kingdom Metazoa; phylum Chordata; class Aves; order Passeriformes; family Corcoracidae; genus Struthidea; species Struthidea cinerea. The sequence continues at coordinate 835,364 of VZTI01000464.1, forward strand.
GGAGGAAATCCCCTGGGGATGGTGGCCAGGTCCAACCAAAAGCCCAGCTCAGAAGGTAGTGAGGTGGGTCTGCAGTCGAACAGAAGTCCATCCCTCAGGATGAGCCCTGGCTCAACGGGGGCACCAGCACAAACACAGCACAACACAGGAAAGGAGCAGCAGCCTCAGGCTGAGCTTAAGGCAAGCTCAGGGTGGAGGAGGAGGGGGTGGGTGTGGGGAGGCGCAGGTGAGGCTGATCAGGGCCACTAAGGCTTATTAGCACACTCAGGGCTTTGCTAGGTAGAATCTGTTTGCCTTCAGAGCACTGCTCTGGCCAGTGAGACCAAGTACAAGACAATGTGATTTGATGTGTTATTTTACTGTGGGAGTGGCCATACAAAAACTACAGAGTATGTGCACTCCTTTTCAAAAAAGGACTTCTTCTGCGAAAGCAGGATCAGGAAAACTGCACAGACTTGATTTTTGCCATGGTGGCTGCAGATAACTTGTAGGTAGCATTTTGGCAGAGGAAAACATGTTTTGTTAGAGACACAAAATATGGCACGCTATTACATCTACCCACCCAACAATGAAGGCTAGAGATGAAAAATATATTAACAATGTCGTTCCACATTTGGATATAAAATCCTGGAGGTAGTAAGCTGTAAGTTACCTTGCTAATACATTTCATACAGATCCATAGGGTGATTTTGTATATTATTTATTATATGATATTATTGGAGAAGCCCTAAAATTTGAATAAAAAAAAATTTTTCTTTCAGCTTGAGCAATGTTAACCATTCACATTAACCCAGTTACTTTCAACTATTTTTTCAAGGAGGACCAATAAATGCCTGTGTTCCTTTATAGAAGTGTACTGCCTGAATGCTGTATCTCTTAAATACTCTCACAAATTAATATGAGATTAAACACATTAAACCGACAAATGAAAACATTTGTGAGACATTGATCGATAAATGTGAATAACAGTAATACCTCAAGATTATATGGTTTTATATATAATTTAATAGGCATAAGATTTCTAATAAATGTTATGATGTTTAATCATTATAACCGTGCTAGATGCTGGATTGTACAGGCGAAGGCTGGTTTGAATGTGCTGCCATGTTAGACATACTTGCCAATACTAAACAGGCTGTGACTATTATCTGTACATTTGTCTCTCTCTAGGGGATTTTTAAGAATTTTTTTAATTAGCTTTTGTTTCCAAGCAGTGCTTTCATTTTTCTTGATAAAGCTTTTGTTTTTCCAGGGTTCTATTGAACCCAGATTAGGTTCTACATTTTCTATAGTCATTACAATAAGAATAGTAAGCTTTTAATAATATATGAAAACTAGCAATGACACGTATTTTACAGTGCTTTCAAATCCAGTTAAGAATAAAATAGTTTAATGGTTACTTTCTTTTATTGTTTTAATTTTGGCACTATCTTGTAAAAACAGTGTTTCCCATTAGAAAATTCAAATAATAGAAGTCTATGAAAAATGAATGAGAGGTTGAGCCACCATGACAGAAAGTGCACTGTGTAACATAGATGCTACTCTTAGCCCAGTCACTCTACTTTTCGTGGTCAAGGAAGAAGGCCCTTGTCTGAGACTTGTATTAATTTAACCTTTGCTGTGTTTGTCTCTATTTGGGAGTAAATATAACTATGCTAATTTAAGAGAAGAGGAACCATATTCCATACACTGCCAAAAAGATATAAGTCAGGGTATGGCCAGAATACAGTTCAGGATGATTTCTATCTTCTCTGCACTCTGAGAGCCTGTTGCGATGCTCTGAGCCTTCTGTGAAAGCTTTGCAGGTCTGGATACCCTTGAGACTCAATTTGCCAGTCTGCACCTCTTTCCTTTGTTCCTTATAGCCAATTTTTCCAACTGACTCTAAATACAGCAACAAATTTGGTGACAAAAGTTTTAACCTATTGTTTTGTACCAGCAGTCAGATTTAAGTCAGTGGTTATGAACCAATGCGATTCACAACAAATTAAAGTAACCAAGCAAGAGTCGTTTACCTTTAAAGATATTAATACTGGGTTTACCAAGCAACAATATTCACTATTATCTTATAAAAAAATGATGTTTTCATCACCTCTCACAGCAGGGTTCCTCATCCTAATTTGCTACAATGATTAAGTCAGCATCAGATTTTAAGAACAAATGTTATCGTAATTCACTACAGTACTCCAGCAAAGCTTCACTAGAAAGCCATAAAGAACAAAATACGTTATTTCTTATGTGTTATTTATGTTTCAAAGATCCTTATTTTCCCCTAAATACTTGAATTAAGTTGCAGACTGTGGTGTTTTGAGAATTATGTCCTACAGCAACGCTTCTGAATAAGTGCATCCTGCCTGAAAATTGAGTTCTGATTTGCCTGTGAGTTTTTTAACAGAGCCTTCTGATATTCTGCAGCTGTAGCTGCTGCTGGATTTTGCATTCTGGCTTGGGGATTCTTTCTGTTGCCAGAGAGAATGATAAATAGTTGTCTGAGTAGCTCCGAGCACATACTTATTTCCTCTTCAATAAGAACAACAGTCAATATCATTTAGGCACAGGAAAACATCATTGCAACACAACAAATCCAAGGAATGCTTTCTTTTTTACTGCTGGTTCTACCTACTAAATTGTAGCTTTTTCAGAACTTATTTTGTATTGCTGCTGTGCTCCATTGAACAAGTATGGCTAGAAAAAGTATGGGCCTTCCAATACCCTAACATAATAAACTGAAACTGTTCTAAAGATGTAGGCTTCTTTCACTCCAATATGAATCTAATTTTAGTGACAACAACACAGAATTCATACCAACAGAATTTGGAGCATGCAAGGACCATTATGTGTCTTGATTAAAAGCTGTTTAAAGTTTTTTACACTGAAAAAAGTCAAACTTTTGGAACTGAAAAGTTTTCAGATCTCAGCTCTTTGGATAAATTTCATTACTTTAAACTTCTGTTTGCCTGGGGAAAGAGCATCGCTGTGAGCGTCACAAGTGGCGAGGAACAACACACCAGTTCAGGAGCAATAATGACCCATTTATTTAATTATAAATCAGTTCCTATAACTTGGGTCGCCAGCATGGCACAAGGTCATTGGTCACCGACCATCCGCCTCCCATACTGGTTGGCTAAAACCTTTCAGAATATTTTTCCCAGACAATATCATAACAATATTACACAACAGCTGCAGGTGCAACATAGAGAAAGTTTTGTTTACAAAACTGTAGCACTGTTTTTCATAGTTTCTGTGAGAAACAGAGCTCTCACAGAGTGCTGCAGAGAGCTGGAAAATTTCTCTGCTAACACTTAGTGTTCACAAAAGAGTTGCAAACAGGTAAAGCAGCCTGTTTTTACATTTTCAAGATGAAAACCTCTAAGGATAATTAGTTAGACATGAACCTGCTTGAGAGAGACTGAAATGAGAAGGAAAAAGCTTGAGCTTAAAATTAAATAATTTGCAATGGCCTAAATGAAACATTTATGTTTTCAGCTTACAGAAATCTGTGACGCATTTAATGTCTTCTTTTGTTGATATCGCACAGTGAGCTACAGGAAAAAAAAACAAACCTTAACACTTCTTGAAATCTCTGTATCACTAAATGGGTGTTACTTAGAAATGTGTTTACAGACTTACATCCTATTGGCAAGGTTCACTGTGCTTTTAGCCACAGCACACTAAATAAAGGTTTCTTGCTAATCACTGATCCCATGGTCAGTGATTTCTCAGAAAGATCCCATTGCTGAAGGGATTAATGAAGCCCAGAACACTGTATAGAGTATTCTGGAGCCTGAGGTTATGGTGTAGGTTTGTATAATACATCAGCAAGCATGTGTCTGCTCTTAAATTACCTATTGTGCTAACCAGAAATTCTAAATATTGTCTCAATTATAATCAAGTATATTTAATTCTGTGAATATAAAACAAAAATAAAGCTCAGCAACCAGCTTCAGGCTTTGCATTTTCCTACCATTCTGTGATGGTAGTCACTAGACAATGTGTCAGAAGATTTAAGAGTTCATGATCAGGTATATTGTTGATAAATTGTTACAAATAGTAGTTTTCATCACTGCAACCAACAAAGCGTAGGGTAGGACACATAGTGCAATTGTTTAAAGCTCTGTGGTGCTCAGTATCTTCTTGCATGGTGGACAACACCTCTGTCCACTTAAGAGTGGAGATGGGACTCTATTTCTTTCATTCAGTGGAGTATCTATATTTGAAAGAAGAAAGGAAAAGTTTTAAAATGATGCTACATCCAGATTCAGGCCATAGAATGGAATGGTGAGCAAAAGGAAAGCAGACACAAAAAAACCTGTGCATGTGAGCCCCCCCAGCCCTCACAAGAGTCATACCCAGCCCTGGTCTCTGCAATCCATGTTCCCGATACCCTTAGATTTAGTGTTCTCTGCCTGCAACCCCTCCGCCTAATTTTAGAGCCGGGCAGCTCTGCCTGGGCTGGGCTGTGCCTGTGTGGCACAGCAGCATCCTTTTGTGTACTCAGTAAAGACATAAACATGAGAAAAGTCCAAGATTTACAAACCTGGCAAAATCTGCTTTCAGGGCTTTGCCTCCTGTGCAAAACTGGGTAATAACTAGGGCCAAGTGAATAATGTATACGTTTTCTGTTAATTTGAATTTTTAAATGAACCCGCTCTGGCTGTTGTTGCAGCTGTGCAGCCGCCACTGGAGCCAGTGCACTCTCAACCAAAGGGAAAAGAAAAAAGATTAACTTTCTCTAGTCCTTCTTTTTTTTTAAGATGAGACAGCCTAAAAACTAAGGTGCTTTTCACAGCAACTCCATGTGCCTTGTACACTAAAAATTTCCTATATTGTTGCTGGTCATAGATATTACATTTTCAGAATGCTGTTACACCACTGCCATTTTCATCTGGTATTTAGCAGTTTGTAACAATATCAGCCACTGAGTATCTAATTAGCAGCTAAACACGCATTCTCACACAGGTGCTTTTTAAAACAATAAGAAAAGAAAGCAAAATAAATGGAAGAAATGATCACATGCCTGATTTACAGTTGCATTTAGAAAAACCTTTTATCAGTAAGTTGATTAGCATGAGCTCCAGTTTGAGAGTCAGCATTCCTACAATTTGGGATCTAAGGGAAGATGGCACTCTGTAGCTATAAGGCATTACAGAGCAGCTGAGAAGCAGAGCCCTTCAGCAGGGGTGCGGGAAGTGACTTCTGAGCATCTGGGAGCCAACAGGCTGCACACTGCCAAAACAACACTCCTTTGTCAGGACACATTCATCTTCCCGTTTCCCATTCCCCTGCACAGCCAAGCAGTTTCCCGGATCTGTACCAAGAGATGCAAGCAGCACAGTCGAAGCACTGCATCACACATACTCCTTGTTTTCTCTCTCAGAAGGCCACCAGAGCCCTGTGGACGCTGAGAGGGTGATGAAGCCCATCCCCAGCTCTTCAGGTATCAGGCACCCCTGCCCCCCTTATGCAAGTGGTACCTGGGAAGTGGGAAAGACCCCATTTCTTCACAAGTGCGCTGCACTGTTGGCTGAAGGCCAGGCAGATCTCAGCAGGGCAGGTGTTTCTTTTTTAGGTCAAATCTTCTTAGGCATTTTTTGATTTCTGTTGGAAAGCTCTCCTGCATGCATATCTAGTGCAGCATTTCAAAAGGAGTCTGTTAGAAGAAAATATGCTCTTGACATGAAGCAAACTTTACAGTACCCTTTGATATGTCAAAATATATCAGTGAATATCAACGATATTCTCCAAAACAGCATGCTTTTAATACTTGAAGTTCTTGGCAGAAGTGTGCCAAAGTTGCTAAGAACAACTTCCTAAAAAATAAAAAATAAAATAATTAAAGGAAGGAGTTTTGCAGATATTTTTCCAGGTCTGTCAAGTTTCCCGGCAAATTATCTGTGGTTGTGAATTTTTAGGTTACTGAAAATACAACGTTCTCAGAAAACCTAAATCAGTAAGTCATATAAAACACAAAACAGTTATGTCCTTTTAGGACAGAGGGGCAAAAAAAAGTCTTCTTTAATTTCTCCTCCCACTGAGACCTGGATTGGTTGGGGAGATGAGCTAGTACGGAGATGCTGAATTATCTCAACATTGAGTTCAGGCAGATTGCCACGATTTGATGAGTCTCTCTTAGAGAGCCTATCTGTAAAAAATGATGTCATGTTATCCACTGTTCAGTGCCAGGATTTGTATTAACATTGATTTACCCTTGAGGCTGGATGAAATCCTCACAGATACTGAGTTCCTCATGATGACTTTCTTGAGGGTTTATTGCTTGTTGCTTAACTGGTTGCCACCAAAGGATCCCTCATCTGATCATTTTATTTTTTATGAAATGGTTGACAAGGCGAAAAGCAGAAAAATGTCACCCTTTTCACCTACTTCCTCTTCAACCACAATGGTCAATATCTTCTGTCAGAAGTCAGTGGTGGCACTGACAAGTCAACCGAACAATTTTAGATATGTTAGACAGCACCTACTTAGTTGAAGATGAAAAGGAGTCTATGCTTCTCAGATTTCTGATGATTTTTTTTTTCTTACTAATGAGTACATTTACACTGGAAAGATTAATGGGTTATGTTTTGACACGTAATGAAAACAACTTTCACTTTACAAAAGTATGCAGCTCATCAAGAAACAGTACAATATAATTAGTACCTGAGATGTCTAAAATGTATAATTTTAATTCATATTAAAAAAAAAAAAGTATCCAAACCCCCTCAGCACCTACCAAGCCCTTTCAAAAGACTTAGCTGATTTTCAATGTAGTGCAGCAGAGGGCTGTTTCAAACTCCTGTGTTGAACTGGTTCCCACACAAGGTTCATTAACTGTAAGTTGGAAAAAACAACTCTTCAACAGTGTATAGGGATAGCTGGCATGAGAAACAGCACTGTGAGAATAAACCAGGTTGGAAAAGAGTGACACACTGCCACAGCTCAACTGAGAACATAGGGATTGTTTACTCCACTTGGCAAATTGGTCTACACAATATACTAACCTAGGGCTGTTTCAAACCTCTGTTGAAAAATTTAAGCTCAACTTACCCCTTTTCTCCTGCTCTCTATTACAGGGAAGTCTTGCTATCCTCTTGTGAACTCAGGGTTGTTGGTTTCTTTCTTATTGCTACTTTTATTTGTTATCTTACTTCCTGATTTATTTCATCAGGAAATGGGAGTTCAAAAAGACCTCAAGATAGGCTATTGCATCAAGAGTTCTAAATAGAATTAGGAAGTGGTAGGATCTTGCCACAAATACAATTTCAGCCCTCTCCAGTTGCTAGCTCAATACTGAAGACCTCCCAGTTTCGTTGTGTTTTTCTGCCTTCCACAGAGGAAAGAAAAGAGGCCCAAGAGAGAGTAAATTTCATCAGGGAACACAGTAAATCATATCTGCACGCTATGCTGGCTTTCACCAACAGACACCAAAGATCAATGCAGAAGAATCCCAGACTGCATCTAGGGAGCCAAAGGTTTCCTGGGCTCTTTATCTGATTTGTTATTTCAGATTTTGCCTCCATTTTGCTCCTTTCTTGACCTGTATGCCTGGCAGTTAAATAATGTGGCTTCCTGTGAAATGGGTTTGGCATTATAATCTTAAAAAGGCTATGATATAACAAGAAAGAAAAATGTGAGCTAGAACCAATAATAGCATTTCCACCACTGTAAGCCCTGTTACTCACCCTTACTTATTATGAGACCTGTGTCCGAGCAAAACACATTTTAAATGCTTATCTTTAAATTTTATAATCAGTGCTGAAATAATGCATTCTCCTTTCTCACAGCCTTCATGTTTTTGTGTTTGGATGTTTCTAATAACTGCACTTCAACAAGATGCTAAGAATGGCAACACATCCCAGTTAACATTCACAGAACGGTGCTTTAGAAAATAGCACACAAAATGTATTTGTGTGTCTGCTACAGAGACTCACTTGAGCTGGAATATCTCTAACAGTGCTTGTTGGAAAGAACATTTTTTGGAGCCGTTTCAGCAAGTGTTGTGCTAGGGGTTCGACAGGTAGTTAAATGAATGCTTTTGTTCCACCTCTAGCTGGATTTGTAAAATGAATGAATTACTATCAACCTTTCTCTTCTAGGCAGCAGCACCCTTGCTCACAGCTCACACACAGGACAAAAGTGAAGGCTGATGCTTTCTGTTACTTTTCTAGAATTAGCTCTCTGTACTAGTGGTACAGAATAAATACAATAAAGTAATTTCAGATCTTACTGATCTGAAGGAATCTGACATACCTAACTGCTATGTCAGGAACACATGCAGAAACACTGCTCTGGTGTCCAGACACTTGTCAAACACCTGCATGGCACACAACTTCAGTTAAAGAAGTACCTTTCTTAAAGGAACACTATTAAAATCTGCCTCTGAAGTGCTGAGCAGGCTTAGGGCTGCCTTTCGTAGGAGAGTTGATTTTTTTATACACATGATGTAGACACAGGTGGAAACAACTGCTTATAAAAGTGTTAGCAGGGAACTACGTTGTTTGAATTGACATGCACTAATAGTTCAATTTAACTACAATAAAATATTTTGTGGTTACTATTTAGTGCACGGAAAGGTTGAAAATCCTTTCCATGTGAAACCTGTTGTAGCCTACATCATAACTCAGAGAGAAGGATCAAGGGTCTGATAAAAGCCTGAAAAGCTGTTAGCTGAGGCTTTAATACAGAGCTGCCTCCTGATCTTATTGTTCTGTAAATAGTGTTCATCACAGTGTGGCCTTTTACTTGGCAGGATAAGCAATGAGCTTCAACATTACTTGCAAGGGCTTTTTATTTATAGACATCTCTGACTATTAACATCTAAAACCATCATATGCTGTGTCATATTCTTCCACATAATGAGTGTATAAAGCAAATGGGCCTTCTGTTCAGAGAAAAGCCAGTGTGTGGTATCTGCACAAGGGTTTCCAAAGATAAGTGGCATTACTAAAATGAATTAAAAATGCAATTAATGTCTCTAGAGACATATTTGGCAATGTCTGTACGCATGGAGAAAAATTGTAACAAGTCACAGAAGTCTTAAGTTAAATACAGAAGAGACAAAATGGGAGGCTGGATGCTGTATAATGGGCAAAAACACAGCCCAAGGGATGATTTATTTTAACAGCTGTGTTTTTTAAGTGCTATGGAGCAAGCTGTACATACTGCAAATAGCCCTGAAGAACCTCAGGCCTTGAGGCCTGTCATTTCTTGTCTGTCTCCTCTCCTCTTCTATTGGAAAGGTTGGGCTTCATTTTAAAACTCAGACTCAAATAGGCCACTTCTCCCAAATATCAGGTAGAAACTGCACCACTGCATAAAAACAGCAACAGCAGCAGTAACAAACACAAGAAGCAAGCTGACAACATTACTATGCAAAACCCCCAAACTTCAAAAATAAATCCTGTCGGCAAAAAGGTCTGTAGCTGTACTGTTTGAATTCTGACTACTTGCAGTGAATGGAGAGTGTGTGTGTGTCCCAAATTTAAGAATCAATTTTGTTCATTCCGGTTCATGTATGACAGTCAGGGTAAGAAACACATGGGTGTCTCACAGACACGGACAAATAGAGCAAACTCAGCAGTCAATTAGTTCAGATGTTTAAAGTCAGTCAGTTAGTTCAGATGTTTCTCAGCTTCCCCTCTGTACATCCAGGATTGCACTGGCATATGACCCTCTGTTAGAAAAGTGCAGAGGATACTATCCAAAACCAATTTAGCCAGCTTTAATTAGCACTTTCTTGGAGAGGTCCTGAGCCCTGACTTGCCGGAAGACTTGTTCCAGGGGCCCCTTGCAGCAGGGAGTTTGCAGAAAGCCACTCAGTATTGCAGGCTAAGATACTTGGCACAAACTACTCCCCCTGCCCAGTTGCCTTCAATGCCTAGAAACATTCTGAAGAATGCTAGATTTACATTAATGTATAGCCCAAGGGCTTGTTTTGAGGCACTGTGAAATTTCCACACAGGCAAGCAAGCGGAAAAAAATGAACCATGAAAAAATCAGACTAATATTTATCTGACAGTAAATGAAAATCACCATGGTGACACTGCAGTAGGATGATGCAGTAAGTCTGCCATTGTGTCTTCTAAATACTGGACACTTTGTATGAACGGTACCTTTGCTCTACAGTGAAGGAACAAGGGGAAGGAGTACGAGGAGCTTTTTGTGACCCACTGCAAGTCTGAACAGGGCTTCAGTAACCCTCCCAGAAACCGAAAGTGCACTGGGCTTCTCCGTCCCTGCTTCAGCACAGGTGCCTAATGCTCCACAGAGCATTCCTATTGCAACTCACCAGCAGGCATAATAATGATGTGACCTCATTTGAAACAGAAAATGAGCTGCCAGTTGTTTTGATAGAGAAGTGTTGTTTCAACATTCCCCAATTTCTTGAATGGAATTTCTGGCCTATATGTGAAACTTCTTGCAGACCAAACATTAGCAACAAAAATTGGGCAGGAATGTAAAAAGGAAACCAATAGCTATGTAAATCAACAGCTCTGTTTGGTAATCCCATTTTCATCATCCTGTGCGCTTACCTGAAACGCAGTCCCTTCCGAAATCTAACACTTTGCACATGACCCAGCCTCTCTCTTCTGTGTGATGGCCAGGGAATTAAAAGCCTACCCAGGCAATGCTTGACTTCAGCCCAGCACAGGCAAAACACACAGAGCACATGAAGGATGTTCTCATTACTAAAGAGTTATAGGTCATGTCATTGTCACCACCCCATTTTAGCACTGCTCATTTAAGCAGAAGTGTGCTCGCTCTCCTTGCTTCCTTTCATCTCCTCTTTCTTTCATAGGAGACTGCCTGATGTTTAGGGTTTTTCCCTTTCTTTTAGGATGACTTCAAAACTCCTGCCAAGCTGGTTCCTACACCTCAATTAATTCAAGTTCAGTTGATAACTGCACTGGAGCTCAACTAGTCTGAAAATACTGCTTAGTCATGCATATACCTTGTTTCTGATCTCTGATCAGGATTGAAGTCTTGCTCTTCAGAGGAGTCTGTAGACCTAGACCAGTGATTTGAGTAGGTCTGGGTTGGTGCCCAGATGAATGCAAACAGTAGTGAACTCCCTAAATAAAAGGAGGCAGTGGGGACTAATTGTAAATATGTGAATATACTGCTAGAAATGGCATATGTGTGTTACTTCTATCACTTTTCCATGTCTTCCACTCCTCAGATCCCATAGCTCAGCTCACAAAATTGCTTTGCTTGCACAGTGCTTCCATGCACAGAGTGGGTGACCAGTTGGATGTCTACTGCAGTGATGACACAAAGTACAACGCAGTGTGGAAGGCTATAATAAATGCAACAATGAAGAAAAAAGAAAAAGACATGAAAATGCCTTCAAATAATTTAAACTGACATTTCTGTAAACACTTGTCCATCCAACTTGTTATTACCAGGTTGGGAAGAATTCTGAACAAAAGATAAAGCTTAATCTTTTCATGTGTCCTTTCATAGGAATGGAAGTAGCAATATGTGTTATTTCAGGTATCAATTAAGTAAAATGAAACAGTTAAAAGCAGATGAAAATCACAGAACCACTTATAAATTGCAATGTAACTTCCATCTGTTTACTTACTGAATCTTAGAATTCTGAGTAGTGATCCACAAGCAGATTTGAATAAACTTGTAGCAAAAAACTGTTCACACTATAACACAACATTTATCAATCTCTCATCTATGAAATCAATTCCTTATTCCAACCGATAAAGGTTTTGAATAATTATATTTTGAAGAAAAGTGACCTATCAGTGAATAAATCATTCATTCTTCTTTTATTGGTTTCAGTCACAGCTGTTATCACATCTGACCCCTGGAACCCTTTCTGTACCTACGGCAGAACACTGTCTTAAATTGGATAGCAAGCAAATATGGAATTACAGCTTTTGTGTATCAAATTTAAATTGTTTTATTTTTTTCTAGAGCTAAGAAGATCTAAGGCAAAAAAACCCCAAACCAACAAAAAAACCGAAAACAAAAAGAGGAACTCACAACACTCAGAAACAAAACCCTAGAAACAGCAGGATTTACTCTGTTTAAAGAGTGCTATAGCCCCTGTTTCCAGTAACTTAACTTTAGCCTTGAGATGACAGCAAGAAGTTTTGCATATAGCCAACAGTGATATTATATTACTAAACTCAAAGGAATTTGGCAAGTATGAGGAAGACCATTCAGGGTAATGTTAACAACTTCTGCCAAAGCTCACAGGCAGCCCAGGAAGAGTCCCTAAGGCTAAAGAAGGTGGAAAAGGCTTTTGATGATTTTCTGTGTCTTTGATGTTAAGCCACACAGAACTGGATGTGTGTGTTCTCTTTAATGTTACCCAGGAGAAGTGTTTTTCCTACTAACTTTTAGGGCAGTTCCTGAGCTCATCTTGTGTGGCACTTCTCCAAAAAAAAATGAAAATTAAAGCAATGATGTCAGTAATAAGAGAGCACTGAAGACAAAATTCAGAAATCAGTACCCATGCTGGGGAACATGCTGTTCAGAGAGCGATTTCATTGGAAAAAGGAAAGCCATGTAAGCCTCTGCCAAGTGAGGCACAATCACAGTAGGGATCAGAAGAGAAATATCACTCTAGTAGGTGGTCAGTCCTGCCCAGGAGACAGAGAGTGTGTAAAATCACAGTAACTTAGTGATGAGCCAGGCTGAAACACATTTAGACTCTCTCCTGTCCAACACCTGAAAAAAGATAAGGATTGCAGTTAGCCCAGAGCGTCTCAGCTATAATCTTTTCTCTGCCCATCCTGTCCTCTTCCACTACCCATTTCCCACTTCAAAAGGTTGACATGGTCATGTGTGTTGTGTGCCTGTGCATGTCCATACCTGTCTGCATTTGGATATGTGTGTTTCTAACTCACAGACCAATTTCAGCTTGAAACCTTTCTGAACATGAAAGGTTTCAAGGATGAATGAATTTGCACAAGTTAAAATACCATAGGCAACTATGTGGACATGGAGGGGGAAGAACAACAGTATGACCTTGAGACCACTGGCTATTAAAGATCCCAGAACCGGAGAAAAATTTGGTACATGCTCAAACCCCTATGCTAAGTTTGCTTTATTATAAACCATACTCATTAAATAAAACCAGGTGGTTTTTGTTCCAGTCTCCTCAAAGCACCTTGCTCATGCTGTGCTCTTTTACTCCATGGAGTAATCCTGAAAAAGGCCTGATGTGTACAGCTGCTTAGCATGAGGGACAGCGTCTCAGGCTCTAAAGTGCAAACCGTTAACACAAGTACAAGGTTTTGGGCTCTAGGGAGCCATTAAAGTTTGATAAATCTCAACCAAGGCAAGGAAGGAGCTGAATAATTTGATCATAATTTAATTTCTTTCGTTCCTAGTTGTTGCCTTCGTACACTTAGAACAAAACCAATTTGACTTTTATGAAGGATTTACAAGTCTTGACCCCACTGGAAATTTCTTGTGACTGCAATTTCATCCAATGAAACCAAAGGATACTAACCATGTGCAAAATGTGTGTCCATTTTCTCACAGATCTAACAGTTCTAGTTTCAAAAATAAATGACAAGGTTATAGGGAAAAAAAAAAAAAACCCCCCCCCCCCCCCAATCGATTAAGGTCTTTAATTCTGAACTGTGGATTATTTGATGTCAATTATGGTTCTTCAGGTTTAGATGTCAACTATAATGCTGCCAGATAATAATGAATGCCTTTCTGTTTGAACCAGATTCAACATGAAATAAAAGCTAGCTTCAAAACAGTCAGTGCAGGAAGGAGATGATCTAGCAAAAAAACCCCACCTTGTTTTTCAGATCAGTTTTTTTTTCTGCTGATGAAAGGTTATTACTTAGAAAGTAAAATCTTGTTTTCAGAGAGATGGAATATTTTCTAGACCTACTAACAGCACTGGGGGTTACGGCTTATGCTTGTCGCTTCTGAAAACCCACCTTTGACAAAAGGAAAAATACAGGCAAGTAAAGGAGTCAGGCTCTGTGCAATCCATGCTTTCAGAAGGGAGAAGGCAAGATTAAATATAGTAGACCTTTTTTAGTGTCATAATCTGTGATGCTAAGTCACTGGCTGCTCTCTGACAGATTTCCTTGCTCACCTGTTGCCTAAGTGTTCATGTTCTCACACTGTGCAGCTGGGGAGCCTTCTCATGGCAGCGTGCAAGATGATGTAACCACTACCATGCTTTAGCTGAGGATTAATTTAGGATGTAACCTCTTTCTAGATTACACACAAGTCTGTTGGCCACATTTCAAGGTGATATGCGAAGGTGCAAATGTTATGGAAAATGCAGTTACAGGACTTTATATTCAAATGAGTAAGACTGTGTATCCCCATGGCAGACTGAAAAGATAGAAGACCATGTGATAGCTCTCCCAAACTGTACCCTTCTAAAGCACAGTGTTACCCTAAATAAATATACCTAAATTCCCAGACAAGTAGGTCAGCAGGAAAATCCTAAAAAATGTCTAGGATTTTTCAGACCTAGCAATAAGTTTGATCATCAAGTATATTCTTACTCAGTCCCTCTCTCCGGCCACTGTAACTATTTCAGTGAACAATATAGACAAGGTACGAAGCTTTTCACTGGAGTGGTAGCTCTGGTAAAGAAAAAGTATTTGATTTCAAACCCACACACAGTTCTTAATATCAAGCGGTTGGAATGGCTAGGCCAGGTGCCAGACTGGATCTTTGGAAATTTATGTCATTTCCTCACCCACAGACAGCAAGAGTTTATGCAGCTGTCCCCTCGCAGTGACCCACTCATTTGTCTCCTCTGTTGTGGCCAAGAGGTTTCTTCCAAGAGGGAGGACTTAGTTCATACTCAACTCGCTTTTGTCTGTGGCCCTCTCAGATGCTCTGATGAACAAGAGCGCTTGGAATCATGGCTCTTGATTAAAAGCAGTTCAGCCGTAAGAACAAAGAAACAGCATTAATTTGTTTCATAAAAACCAGCCCAAAGCTTATCTTCAGTTGCTGCCACACTGGGACAGATCTAGACTTTCAAAACTAAGTAAATGTCTACACTTTAAAATGCCTAAGCCACCCAACTTTATATGGAAGAACACATTTTTATTTATCTGTAATGATTTATTTTTAAAAAGAGAAACTACAGATTCTGAAATGCTGTTCTTCTTCTCCCTGATCTTTTTTTTTACGTTGTGACAGCCCAATATCTCTAAAGCAGCTCAGATAGGAAAAGAATAAAGTAGATGGTTTAGGCATTACTTAAAAAAAAAAAATTAATCTTGTCATCACATCAGGATTTCTAATAATCATATACCAGATGCAAAATAATTAGGCTTATTAGGCCTATGCCTGTTGGTAAGCTGGGGGATAATTGAGGTGATGACAACCTAAAGCTCTTCTATTATAAGAAAAAGTGGACATATCAACTTGTGGAGAGCTGGATCTCTTGCTAGACTGGATATTATTCTCACATAATCATATAACATAAGGAATTCACCTTTAGCTATCAGCACAGGATCTAGATATTTAGAAGAGGTTTAGTCAGGGAAACTAAAAATTCCTCTATGTGTCCTGTATGTAAAAGATGCCATACAGGAACTTGAGAACCTGAGTAAAACAATTATCAGGTGAAAGGAAAAAAAGAATCCTTTTTCTACTGTAAAAACCAAAATAACACAAAATCAATTGGTACTAGCAAAATCAGTCAAGATCTCCTATAACATTTGTCTTCGTTCTCAAAGTTGCACATGTAGCACCTACAAAAGAGCTTGAAGTTTTAAGAAAATTAACACATTTTGATTCATTGAAGAAAGCTGTTTTCCCTGCAGCTCTACTGAATCCTTTTACTCTCCCTTCCCTTTTTCTCTCATCTGGACAATTACCAGTTCCCTGGCTTATTCTCTGCTGTGCGCATGAGATCCCTATCCTTACTCCAAAACTAATCACCAGCAGTTCCTCCTAACAATCTCCCTGTCCATTAAAGTCACTCCTGATGTCATTAAGATAGTGTTTCTTTATTACTGCCCTCAGAGCATCGGTGCTGATAAAGACAGAGCCAAGGGAGGCAGAAAGTGATTCCTCCCATTCATGTTAGCAGGGATTGGCAGGGGAATAAAATTAGACTCGGGGCATAGCTGCCTGGCCTGGAATGCTCTAAATAGGAAAAGAGGCTATTTCTCCCTCCTAGCTGCAGCATTGCCTGAACCTCAATGCTGTAATTGATACAGAAAAAAAAAACCAAACCAGCTCAAAACACAAAAAAATCCCCACCAACGCTAAAAATGCTCCTCTTCAAACCAAAGAAAATTAACAGGAAGCATTAGTAACTTTATCTGTGCAAAGAAATTTTTTCTGATCACTCAATCAAAAATAAATCAGATAATACACTCCAAACCGATTCCAGTGAATTAGTACTCAGGAGTTTCCGATTAATTGCTGCCAGCCAGCCAGAAGACATGTCTTCTGTAGTGTTAATTTTTGTTCAAAAAGAAAATTAGACTTCCAAGGGAAACATTTCTATGTCTTTAGTACTCTTATCGGAAGTGTCTTATTACACAAGGCTAAAACAACTGGCATTTTGCACTGCAGACACATCAGATGGGTGAGAGGAGTTGTGGGAGAAGAAGGAAGTAAAAAAGCCTTCTCCTTATCTTGGTATTAAACCATAAAAAACAATTAAATCTTTAGTTGTCATCTTGCAAAAAAAAAATACGTGGGGGGGATGAATCTTTAAGAAGTGCTGAAAGTCATTAAAAAATGACTTTTTCTCATAATAGAGATTATATGATCTGCTGGGCTGGATGCAAGAACAACACAGAATTACACCAGACTTTGAAACACATCTATATTTCAGAAACACAGCTACATTTGTCTGTGGCATCATTTTCTCAAAGCAGTGGCATTGACACTACTCCCTTGCAGAAGAAATGGGAATGCTGGATAACATAGCCATAGAGGAGATAAATGGTCTGTGGTGTTTGAAAGTATGTCTAGAGCTGGAATTAACCCACAGCACAGTTAAGTTGTCAGTGTACAGCCAATTCCTGTGCCTCATTGCTGAGGTTCACTCAACAAATAGTCAGCGAGGACCCTTCCTATGTAGAAGAAAAAGCCTGATCAAAAGCAGAGGCACAAAGCAGGGAGGAAAAATCTTAATCATTCTGTGATAGCTATGAAACTGGTGACTGAAAACAACAGCCTGCCTTTATGGCAAAATGGTTTGGAATACTCAGCTCCACCTCATATTGACTGCCCAACCCAGAAAATAATTCCTCTGGAAAAGATAAACAAAATAATTTCTGCTCTTTATTTAATGATAACAATACATTACCATGTTTTGGTGCTTTATTCTGTCCATAAAATGGCTTTCAATAACAGCTAATTCAAAAGCTTGTCCATTGTTGCACAGGCAACTCCTACAACATGGCTGGACAGTGTTAAAAGAGATCACCTCTCAGCAGTGTTAGTACTTGTGTCCCCAGGTATATCATAGCTGTATAATCAAAATATGCCATTCAATCATAATATAAAATATTTGTATACCCAGACACACTATAGAATGTGTATATTATATAACAGCTAGCTTTTTGTAATCAGTATGCTTCATCCTGGCCCAGACTTTTACATAGAATCGCAGGATATTCCGAGTTGGAAGTGATCCACAAGGATCATCAAGTCCAGCTCTTTAGTGAATGGCCCATATAGGGATCAAACTCACAAGCTTGGCATTAATAGCACCATGCTCTAAACAGCTGAGCTAAACATCCCATTGTCCTTAATCCACAAATTCAGAATAGGCAAGTTGCTTCTACCAGACCTGCTCCTTGACTTGCAATCATACTTATTTCATACAGAGACACTGATATTTGTGATAAGCTCTGTGTGCATCTCCAAACCCTCCTGCGCTGCACATGTGTGCAAACAATATTTTCATCAAATATCTCTTTGCACAAAGGCACCCTGTGGAAAGGTGCATACACAGTGCATTTTGCTTTAAGCTCAGCTTGTGCCCTAAGCTTCTAAATACAGGCGAATATCCCCACAGTGAACAATAGAGTAACACAGTAACTGCAAAATTATTCTGAAACTTGGTGGAAAGGTTCCCTATTGCCCCCTCTAAATTTCTGTCACCATTAACATCAGTCAGAGGAACCAGCCACAGGTTCAACAGGTGGCCAGGGGTATTGGAACGATCCTGTAGAATTGCCATGGTGGGCTCTCAAGTTAGGAGATAGGTTCTCAGAAAAATCAGAGAGAAAGGGAAAAAGCCCCACATACTCTGTGAAAGTTTTATTTATAATTCTGAATGATCACAATCACTGCCAGAAGGAATAATATTTGTTAAAAAGAATGCAAAAGTAGGCCCTTCCCTCTCTTTTTCTCCCCCCTTCCTCTCTTTCCCTTAATTATAATTTTTAGGAAGGAGAAAAGCAATTTTATATGAAAACTGGCATTGGTCTTCCTGGCCAAAGGGAAGGAAGAAGGATGCAGAGCACCTGCATTAGTAATGCATGCTGAACTCCTGCGCTCAGTTCTGCCGCTCTGGTCCACAACTTTTGTTTCAACGTAGGTGCTGCAAATTTACCTCGGACCAAGAGACAAGAAGCACACTCAAAGGATGAACACAGAGTAAGAGGGCAAGTTTGTTACTCTTTCAGCTTTGTACCTTTACTGTTACTCCAAAGTGAAGTCCCAATCACTTGCACTACATCCCCATCTCTGCAGACATCCAAAGTCACCAGTCTGGATGCAAAATATCTTCCACTGTTTCCCCTTCTCCTCAAACACTCAGTCTTCAACTGAAGTCACTCAATTCTGTTCAAGCTAGAGTTTGTCCATATTGAACAACAACATTTCAACACCTGCAGGACCTGTGCACATCTACACTTCATCAGCAAGCAACAGAAGCAGAGAAAACAACTCTGCATTGTCAAGGAATAATTCTTGGAAATAAATTACAATAATTTTAAATTTGGAAAATACAAGCATTTTCAAAAAAGTCTGGAAGTATTTAAAAATACATGGTGCTGGAAGAAAATTGCTTCATGTATTTCAGTTTCTTGTTTTATTCAATCGAGTATTTGGTTCAATTGAAGAAAGGCTTAAGAAATCTCACCTATGTCATAAACAATCACAGATTATAAAAAGCTTCAAAGCAAATCTCTTATTACTTATGCATCATTCTCGCATGCAGGTACAGCTGCTGTCGCTGAAATGCAATCCTACAGCTTTTTTTTGCCATCCTCTGGGGTGATTATTGTTAATAATGTTGGAAAGGGATACTTGTATTTTAGTTACAACATTTTAGATTTTAAATAAAGCATTTGATAGGCAGTTTTGAACATGAAGTCATTGTAAACTTGCAAGTTGTTACCTGAGAATTAAACACTGAGAAGTGTTTCCTTATGCCGTTGGACAAGTCTCCTTTCTTAAAGGTTTTGAATGCATTTTCTCAGTTCTCATGTTGAAATCAAGCATACCACGTTTTACTCGTGTTATCTCTAGGCCTATAGCACTCAAGGCATCATATAACATCCAGTGAGTAATTTTGGCTCTGGACAGACTATTATGTCTATACCCATACTTTACAAGACTCTAAAGTGGACCTTATCAGTTAGTAAAGCAAGAACCCTGGAGGCCTAATATTACTGGGAATGTATTTGCAAATGTTTAAGGGTGCAGGGCTCAAAGTGGGATCCTAACGAATCAAAGACAGATGTTTCCCTACCTAAAAGCCGTCAGAGAGTCTGAATTACTGACAGATGATACCGTTGAAAGCCATAGTAAATAAGTGACCACAATTCACCAGGAGTGCAGCAAAGACAGGAAACAGGTTAACCAGTCTGCACATCAGTTGGCCTTGAAAATACTATATATCAGTTCTTGTGATTCAATTCAGATACTTCTCAGTGAATACAACACTACTGGACACCTATATTCTACAATAAAAAAGAACACTGAAAATTTATTAAGATGCTTTTGAAAATCTTTGTATTTTGTTTGCAAAGGCCAATCTGTGATGCAGAGCAGTGAGCCAAACATGCCTGAGGTTTTGGAAAAGCAGCTGAACAAGAAGCACTTCTTCACACACACAGGTGCTTTCCACAATACAGTTTCTGAAGAAGAAAAATTTAAATGAAACTGTAGTTGAATTTTGCATAAACATAACACTTCTAGTGTTTTGCTTTGTATGAGAAGTGCCTTCCAGAGACAAAAAGAAAAAAAAGGGTTCTCATTTAGCTACTTATTAGTTGTGAGGAAATCTGGAAAGGTCAGAACCTCAGCCGCAGTTATTGGCTGTCTGGCCGGGTGTGTTGATGCTGCAGGATGAACTGTGGTCCCAGATAAAGATAAAGCCAGTTACTGAGCTAGTTCAGACATCAAAAACAATCCAGCCAGAGCAACAAAGGCCTCAGCATGATCTCATTTACTCGGTCTGCCTTTGTTTCTAATATGTGTTTGATGTTTTTTACAGTATTCAAAGGAACACCACAATAATGAGAAAATAATAGCCCATAGCCTTTTTTCTCCTCATGTTGACATTTTAAAGAACATAGTGATAATATGACATTATAATTACAGAACCATTAGGCCCAGTTCTGAAGTTTGGTTTCTGGTTCAGGAAAACAGCAATTTCTGAGATCTGACGAGTAATGAGCTCAATTCAGCACCTTTTCTGTTTTTTTAATAAAATAAGCTGAACAGAAAAACAAGAACAACAAAAAAATTGTGTTGTAAAACCCTGATACAAAACTTGATTCCTCTCTCCAGCAGTATACATTAAGACACACGCAAATCACATACAAGTCACTCAGTTATTCAAGAATCTTTTCTATTTATTTGACTCATCTGGAAACAATAACTTGAGGGGAACGTAAGTAGAAAACAATGCTTTCTTTCTGCTCATTCTCTCCATATATTCCTTCTGCCAAATGAACAGGTGCTGCTGCTCTCATGGGCACCACTGAAAACCTGGACTCTGCAGAGATAGAGCTTCCCAGAAAGCATCTTCTGAGCAGTCCTTTTACTTGAGTGAAAAAATGGCTATTTGACAGGAAGACCTACAGAACTAGGGATATGAATGTGGGTATTTTTAAAGGATAAAATATTAAAAATACATGTGCTGATGCAGCCTGGATTTAGGTGCTATAACATAGTTTTGACAATAATGCAGGTGGGTGTAAGAGCTGTGCCTACACACAGACACACACACTCACTCCTTGGTAGGGCAGCAACAATTGCTCCCCAGCCTATTTCTGCCTAGGTGAGATTTGTTATGGATAGAGAAAGGACACCAGCAAGGCTGACCTGGCCTCACACAGACATCAGCATCAGCTGACTGACAGAAACTCCCTGATGGAGAACTCTATTTGCAGCTCTGTGTTATGCTCAGATGCACTTAGGTAGATGCTTGTATTCATAACATAATATGTTTCCATAAGGTGTGCTTTGTACGTGGCTTGAGGTAGCCAATAGACCACAGAGTGGCCATGTTGACCATGGTTAGCTGAACTGCAATAACTCAATGGCCAGCATTTCAGGGAGTCTCAGCTGACACAGGTGAAGAAAGTGTCACAAAATGTCTGTTATAGAAATCCACACCGCCATCTAGACAGTCAACGGCCAACCTGTTAATGGCATTCCCTATGTGAGAATTAACCTTTGCAGATGATCCCAATAAATCTGTTTCCTTAGCTAACAGTCTGTGCACAAGTGTTTGAGCAGCACGCCAGTAGAGAAACGATCTTAGCTGGGATATGACCCAGATTGTAAATGATGGAGTACCAGGAGTTTTCCAAGGAGAAAGAGGAAGGTTGTTCAGCAGTTTCAGCTTTAGCTCAAGGCTTAGGAGACAGGTTTAATTCCCTGGCCCAGCTATTTCCTTCCTATATTGTTTTTGGAAAATTTCAAGATAATCAACATCTAAGTACCTTTACTACTGCACCCTTAGTTTTCCTGTAATTCAATTCTTCATTGTTACATTGACTGTTGTAGTAATTCCTCACCTTACGGGGATGTTTTGAAGGGCAAGTGCACGGAAGGTGGTCAGGTGCTCAGATATTGCACTGGTGAGGGCCATGGAAACATCTGGCTCATAATCTGTTGGTGTGGTGCCTGGCTGTGTGACTAGAACAAATCCTTCCACCTCTTAGCACCTCATTTCATCATCAGAACTAGGAGAATATTTTTCTTCTCCCTTTCCAGAGTATATTAAAGCAGCACTCATTAATGCCAAAATGAGATGAGAAAAATAACGATGAGCAGCTTTTGAAAGCTTATAAATAAACAAAACATACTCTTGTAATCAGGATCCGTGATAGCTTTACTATGAAAGGAGACTGTAAACAACCAGAGGAAATGCAGCCTGAACTAAAACCCGAGGGAATGAATGGATTTATGTTTTAGGTTCCTAGATATCATGTAGATAAAGAAATAAGACTGCTTAAGAAAAAGATAAGACCTTATCTTCCCAGTATAAGATTGAGATCATCTGTGCATTCAGAACATTAGGAACTTGGGGAAATCCTGGCCCCAACATTTTTGGGGTTTTAGATATCTGAAATACTTTAATCATAAATCTTGGTTCCTCAATTCCACTTGAATCAAACTCTATACTCTTCAATACTGCAGATCTTTATGTTTCTTTACACTTTGACTTCTACAGTCCAAGACTTATGAAAATATTTAGATGTTTAAAAATTGCAGAGAAATGATCACAGAATTTTCAGATGCTTGTAAGAAGATAAAGTTCTAAATCCTACTGGAATCTGCATTTACATTCTAGTCAATGTCTGACTGCATAGCTGCATAGCTCAAAGCCCCTAGAATTAGATCTTCTACCATTTAGGTGCATTAGAAACTTTTACCCAAATCATATTGCTATGATTTATTTTGTGCCTCCCATATCAGCAACAGATGAGCAACTACTGAGACAATTTCATACAATATAAGTCATCTGGAAATACTTTGGCAAGGGTTTTACAAAAGCTTAAGTAATTGAAGCATATTACTTGTGACTTATCATTTATTTGTGTAACAGTGGTAATGCAAGGCTATACATTATCCAAAATGAAATACTTATACGAAAAGGAAAATCAAAACCTACGGCTTTTTAATATGAATTTATGTTTATAGAGAAAACGGTAGATTATATATGCTGCATCAGGTAGAACTTCCACCAAGACATCGCATCTTCACTCAAAAATCACCTGACTGCTGTGCCAAAACGTAAAAGTGCTTTAAAGAAAAAGATGTGAAGTAATAGCTGTTAGTCTTGTTACTTCTGATGCATCATTGTGCCAGACACTTTCCATTAATAGATGATCCTAAAGAGACTATATAAAATGTTACATAGATGAGAAAAGCTTGGTAATGCTGTCCAAAAGAAATTGCTGATTTGGGAACATAATTCCCTCAACACTGGAAGGACAGTAGAAAGATTATTGATGGCACTAAATGAAACTCTATGTTGATGAGCTACATGAGACCAAGGTGAGGGTCATGCCGCCTATTTCTGCAAATTTTAGTTTCCTTTTCGCTGATCTATCTTTACAGAAAGTGAGGCTTCCATTCCATTATTAAGCTGCCATAAGATGCTTATGGTTGACGTGTTTGGCAAGCAAAATGATTTGTAACTGGAAAAAAAGGATGTGAGACTAAAGAGAAAATGCAGAGCCGAGAATCTGAGATTCAATCACAGATTGTTTTCGTGACAACTTTTCTACATTCATTTTACTTAATCAGTATAAGTATGTATTACTGAGAATCAACTCTGTTCTGTATGGCTGAGAGAATGACCGATCAAGTCTTTTGCTGAATGACATTCCAGGTCAAACTAAGGAAACCATGAGGCGTCATCATTATAATTGAAATGTTACAGTTCAGATATACTTATTGTCAAACTCAGACAAGGAAGCAAAAATTAAAATTCTTGTTATTTAAATGTGCAAATCTTTCATTTAAGTGTGCAGATCACTGCATTGTTAGACACTGCTACTTTTCTGTTTTACAGATGAACATGTAAATGAGTTCCCTTTCTTGTGGACAAATCTCTGCACCTTGGAGATAGAGATCATTGTCTGTTTTCTCAGTAGTGACTCATAAAAGTCATAGCTGAGAAGTATCACATTTTCTATTATCATGGTATATTTTTCTTTTTTATATAATCCATGAATGGGTTCAAAATTATGTTTTTAACATTATCTCAGAATTGAGAACACGCTTAAACCAATATATTTTTCAGAATGTTCCCAAATGTGTAGTTATTAATACCCATTATATGCATATTTGACTTTGTGAAGTGCAATCACATTTTCCCAGAATCTATCCAGGATGTTTGCCAAGGACTACACGTACATCAAGGACAGCACATTCACTTCAGAAGAAGTGAATTTTTTGGTAGCTAAGAAGCCTCAGAAACAAAGTTTAGATTCTAAGTGAATTAAAGTTTGTCTTAAGACAAAAATCTGCCCACAGACTTATCCTATCAATTACTGACACACAAGTTAAAAAGTGGAAAAATGTTGTGGGGTTTTTTAAAATTATTTATATCGATTTTTATCCAATGTATGGTATCTTCTGCTATAGAAAACATCAAAATTCAGCAACACATATGTCATAAATCAAAATAAGTAATCAGTGATCTCCAAAACAGCTTTGAAATCACCAGAATGGATAGAGGGCTATTTCCTTGCCTGGGACATTGCCATACATCAGGAATTTCAATTGTCCTGTAACATTCATGTTCTATTCTTTCTTTTTCTCTTTGTAAGCACAAGCAGAGAATCAAAGAACATGAAGACAGAAAATCCCAACCAGTTTATACATTCATGCCCATCTCAGTCATGTTACTAGATTGAGTGTTCCTTGGTGTACTTATCCAGCGTGGCTTTAAAACTCAAACATGTTTTACAGCTGAAATTCTAAGGTCTGCTCAGACGTATTCACTTACTGCCTGACACTTGGGACATTTTCTATACTAAAGGGAAATAGTCAGTAAGAATAGTACTTTAAAACATCAAGCTTACAGTAGTTGTTTCTAACATAATTTCCAGTGTACAAAAATATTTTGACTCTATATTGTACTAATGTTGTAGCCCCATGAATCTTCAACAGCTTTTAATACAAACCAATTGACTTTGGACAAAAATCTAGCTTTAAATACCTTAAAAGGGCAAGAAGAAGTCACTGGGGTCCTCACTGAAAGTATTTTATCGCAGAGAGTCCATAGCTTTCCACTCCTTTAGAATTTGGATCGTTTCAGCAATTCATTAAATAATTTCAAGGGGGAATTTTACTGTCATTCCTCAGAGCCTCTTAAGGCTGTCCTTCATGTCTCAGGCTGTCATTTGCAAAGGCTGGTTTGATAATCAAGTGCCAAATCCTTCAGTGGTTTTCAGCCAGCTCTCTATTTGTGCATTGATAACTTCACTGTAAAGATAGCTATAGTGAACAGTTTTTATAAAGTAACTGGACACACTGGCTTGAATGTTTGATTCAGGTGTTAGATTTCCATTGATAATAACAGGACACAGCAGAAATTATTAACATATTGTATTCTGAAAAAAAAAAAAAATGCTGTGTTTGTATTATATGAGGAGCTTTATTTTCTCTCAGTTTTCCTGTTACTTTCCAAGAATAAAACCCCAGGGCCAGTTTTCAGAAGGTCTAAATGCTTACAACTCCCACCAACGTCAATTAAAGTTCTGTTTTGAGCACTTCTAAAAAACTGGCCTGCAGCACAATGGTTCTTGCTGCTTATGGAATACACACAGGGTTTTCTAATGGTCATACAAAATCTCTGCTTTTGTCACCCTAAAGATTCACAGATGAAATCTGTTTATTATATTTCCTGTCTCTGAAAGATGAGAGCAGGCTGCCCACATTTGAGTCTCTCTTTCCAAGGAGTTTTTGAGTTTCGTGTCAGAGGTGGAGTTAATTATGCTACGTTTAGAGATACATCAGTAAACAGAAAAAAATGAATCATAAGCACTTAATAGCACTGATGCAATTACACACACAAACACACACAGACCACCCGCCACCCCACCCCACTCCCATTCAGCTGCAATAATATAAGCAATTGTACTCAGCTTCTGGGATTTGGAAAATGCTATTTCCCCCTTTTGTTCTTTGAAGCATACTCACTCACTCTATTAATTTTCTGCCTGTTCCCAGAAAGCAGTTAAAAATTAGATGTTACTTTCAATTGCCTCATTGCAATGCATGGTAGCATTTATAGCTGAAGAGGTGTCTGAGTTAGAAAGGGAGGACACAGATGTAGGGGGCAAAAAGCAAGAGAAGACAGAGATCTTCTCTGTAAGTAGAGACCGTCTGCTGGTGTCTTACAGAAACAAACGAAAGAATGTAGAGAAAAATATCTCTAGGGAAATACTTCTCTCCTGGAAAGTTGTTTGAGCATAAAGGACTGTTCTTACTTCCCCAGCTCTTTCCTTCCCCGGCCTCAACCTGCCTATTAAACTAATAGAGCAGTAAAATGAAGTGATTGCCTTTGAGCCGGTTGTCAGCTTCTAAGGCCATGGACTGCACCCTACACGCTGCCATTTTTCTGCACCTAAGCTGTCACCATGTGGAAGAGTTCAGCAGGCTCTCCCTCTCCATATCTCTCCAATATAATGCATCACTCCAGAGAAAAGCTGTCAAACCCCGACAGTGGAAAAAGCATAATTACACAAAGAAGTAATTTGATTGGGAAGGTTATCACAAAATTATAGTTTTGAAAGGCAAGACAATGAAAAGTGAAGCGAGAAATTATTTGAATCAATATAATGTTTTTAAAAATTTAATAATCTGGCACCACTTTGGATAGTAAAGCCAATTTTTTCATTCCTTTTCTCATTGCTTGCACATCCAGATTACCCAGCAGCCCACAGTGTCTTTATTTTTGGCAGCAGTGCTAAACCAATCAGGTATTTGTTACTTTAAGAGGCTTACATTTTGTCTCAGCTACGATAACACTCTATCATGCTGTATCACATGTGTGTGGTGTTGCTTCCCTCTTGGCAAGCTAACGATGCTGCCATTTAGCTAGTTATAAATAAGTAGTAAATGTCCTAAACCTTTTTATTCCCTGTTTGACAGCCTACATGACATTATCATGTAGTAGTTCTGTAATGCTGCTTTTAAACCTATTTTAATGCAAATGAAAGCTATTACCTAATACCTAGACATGTTCAACTTGACTAGTATTATTCAGACTGGAGATTTGATTGTGTTTATTATCTACCTCTTATTTCTAGGCTTGCACACATTTTCCTTTGACCTTTTTTTTTTCTGTAAGGAAAGGGAAAATAGCACTTTTAATTACATGAATGGGTTTTATTATTGTCAATAATGTCTTTGTGGTGAGTTATTATAACGTATTCGTTCAAGAAAATCTCATTGTGGAAGTGGCACTGCCTTTCTTCAGCACACTAGCAAATTTCACCTTTACTTACTGAAACAAAAAGGACATAAAAAGCTAAAAACTGCAACAAAGTTTTTCTTTCAGATGTTTCACTCTGTCTGGTCAGTTACCCAGTTTTATGTACAACTGCATTTTCTTCTTCCCACTGAGAAGCACAATGTTACTCTCACTGAAATTTTCAATGACGTTTAGAAAAAATTACAAGCAGGACCTGCAGTGGAATAACAAACATTCTGGAAAATTTTCCATCTAATGGAACTGGCACGGAGGTCCTCAGCTTCTCGATATTGTCTCTTTAACAACTAATCTTTTTGATAGAGGGTCTCAAAACTGTATAATTACTCCAGTTAATGGACGGATTGTTCTCATTAAGAATCAGAATTTCTAGCATGAAAGCCAGCTAAACAGAAACAAGAAGTCTGGGCGTATCGGCTTTGACACGGAACAACCATTACAATTTCAGTGTATGTTCACCAAAACTGCGCTCCCTGCAACTACGTCTTGCAGTTGTGATTTTCGGAGACTTGAATCACATATCTCCAGAGCAACAAAAGAGTTGAAACAGTCCTGCAGCTATTAGTTCCACATTCAAAAATATGTTTTAGGGTCCTATTGCAATTAATCTGAGATGGTGTTATCTGAGAAAAGAAGTTCTGTGCAAGGTTGATTAATATGCAGATCCATGTATCAGCATAGGTTCATTTTACGTGAGTTTTATAGTGCAGTATAAGTTGAAATTCAGCCTGTGATTTCCATCTACAAACCTCTGCTGTTACAGAATCCTGGTTAACTCCTTGTAAGACCAAGTGGTAAACAATCCCTTTACAATCCCTTTACAATCCCTTCTGGAACACTTCTGTAAAGGACATCTCATTACATTAAGCCAAGCTGGCAGAGTCATAGATACTGTTGAGCATTTATTAAAGTACTTCCTACATTACTATAGCTGTGCAAAATCTAATTAGAATGGAAGCCAATGTATATAGCCTTATAAATAAAATAAAGCCTACAGTAGAGACCTGCTGTCTTTGCACATAATCAGAGTGATCATCTATACAGCAGATGGCTACTTAGTCAGTTGGCTAAGGGTTACAGTACATTTACATTTGTAAAAATGGATGAGAGTTTGTTAAAATCCTTTCAAATCACTGATTTTCCGTGATGTACTTGCCCAACAACATAACTTAAAAGACAGTTTATTGGCTAATTTAAAAGATCAAAAGGGAAATCAAACTGGCTAATTAAGGGGCTGTTGTAATAACACCTTTTTATCTGTTTCCATTTAATATTCCTTGATTTTTACTATCCTGAAAAAAATAATGACACTTCATTGAACATAAAGCTTAACTGCACTGATGCTCTGGATAATCTTCCAGACATTTAACAGCTTTTTAGCCATATGGACAATGCATTTACAGCTAGAAAACAGCTTTTATCCAGATACACATGAATTTACAGGGGAATAAAAGGTCTATATGTATCTTTGGAAGCTAGGGGCATACATCTGGCAATCGCAGAAAAGATGAAAATTCTTATTTGTTTACCAGGTATATTAGAGAGTTGTCTTCAAAAAACTTCCAGTATAAAAAATTACATTAAGCATGGATTTATGAATTTATAATCTCTTTCTCTTTAAACACATAACATACAGAGGAAGGTTGTGGATAGCTCTATAACTAACTTGTTACAGAGCTGCAGTTAGTGTCTCCACACTTTGATATGCATGAAAATTACAATGTATCCATCCCAAAATTACCACACTGACTCATTAGGCATTTAATACAGAAGGAATCCAAAATCTGCTGATTCTTTTAGGAATAACAATTAATTAAAATTTTCGAATTGAAGATATTTAACACTCAGTGCCCCACTAATCTTAGCAACATTGAAGCTTCAGGCCTCCGATAAAATTAAAAGAGAAATGTAGATATGCTGCATAACAA
Organism: Struthidea cinerea; assembly: GCA_013397865.1. Taxonomy (NCBI): domain Eukaryota; kingdom Metazoa; phylum Chordata; class Aves; order Passeriformes; family Corcoracidae; genus Struthidea; species Struthidea cinerea. Next base: position 864,680 of record VZTI01000464.1, read on the forward strand.
TTTTTCAGTTAAGGTCATTTTTCCTTCCATTCTTTTTATTCATTGTAACAAAAAGTTATTTATTCAGTGCGCTCTAAAGGATAACTACTCCAGTCCAAATCATACAGTGCCTTCTAAAGAAATTGTCATCTCTTATTCTTCCCCAGTGGAACTGAAACCAAAGCTAAGCTCCACTTCTGGCAAAGACTGGATGGCAGCCTCCACACCCTCACAGATCAGGAGATCACTGTTCTCCCTGTGTCTGTCTCAGGTGGGACTAAATTCATGCGGTGCTTGCAGCTCAGCATCACATTGAAGATAAAACCTGACACTGAGCAGAAATAAAAGACTTACAAGGCATAGATAATGTACCTCCTAGTTACCCCCTCTTGATGGGCACGCCTATAGGTGCAATACGATACGGGAGGAAAAGAAAATCTAGCCGGACAAAATGCAGGAACACTCGATCCAGCTATAAGGAATTAAAACCCCGATAAAGTAAAAGGTGGGACAAACGTACATGCCTATGATTTGGAGCAAAATACACTACAGGAATGTTGCAAGTGTTCTTAAAAATGCATTATTAGCCCACAAATCAATAATTAAGACTAAGCTTTGTAGCATTCCAAACAGATCAAGTTAGAAATGTACTGTAAAAGTTCTGAAAGGACTCAGTATCATAATAAATTCATAAATGAGGAAATTAGGATAATTCACTAATTCCAAATGAGGACTGAAGAACTTGTGACACTTCACAAATGAATGACAAAATTTTTCAATAGTGGAACTGTACAGAAGCAACACTTGCATATTAATTTTTGACTAAACTGTCTGTTTCTTTACGTCAATTTTCAGTTTTTATATTCTTTTTCTTCCAATACACCTATTTACCTCTCAGTGATCCTACTCTTTCTAGCACTTGAGATAAATGAGAATGGAGAAGGACATCCCACTTGTCTGCAGTGGAACAGGAATTTTCATCTCTTCTAAGGCAAATAAAGTTTAAATAAAGTAGAAGTCTTTTTTCTTCACATCCCAGATGATTTTTTAAAATTGAATTTTATTTGTTCTTTTTTTGGGTTTTAAAGCACTTGAATAACTTCCTCTTTCTGCCTAACAGCCTAAAACAAGCATTTGTTTTAGACTTGAAACTAGGTCAAGAACCGACAAAACACAGTGATAGGCTTGCTTTTTTTAACAGTGTCAGCTCAAATACTTGTTAGATGCTGGAAAACCTTCTTTGCTGAGAGCTACTGCGCAGACACCTGCATTTTCCTCTCCTGTGTGGGGCGGTGCTTGGCACGGTGCTGGTGTATGAGACCCTGCAGTCCTTGCTCAGTGCAAGAGGAAAACAACTCAGAGGTTACAAGGTGATATTTGTTCAGGGTCTGGTGGGCATGGAGGAGATTCCCTGTGGAAGAGCAGCCCGTTCCCTGTAGTATTCCCAGTAGGCAGCAAATGAGGAAAAAATTTGTAATTCCAAAAGAACACCTATCAAGCCTCTCCGCTCCCTCAAATTAATCTTTCCATCTATGTCTACCTCAGACCAAACCTGCTTCTAAATCACCTATTCCCATTTCTTCCTCCACTATTTCTAAAGGGATTCCTCACCTCTGCAAATGCTAGTAGAGATCAAACTACAAACCCTCACAACTACTTCATATTTCATACATTTGCCAACTTTCTTCAAGACTGGGCTACTTCTTAAACTGAGCCCCTTTAGACATTGCTGGATAAAGAATATTTGTAAAGGCTACATACACAGTGCTATGTCCATCAAAGTGAGCAGGCTGTCTGTAATATCTTTTTTCTACAGGGTTGTCCATTATAAAGGCTTTTAATATATCAAGTTGCATTTACTCAAAATGTTTTTAAGTCTAAAAACCTGTCATAATTCTTGAGTGTAGCCAGTGAATTACAGTAATTAATGAGCTGGTCGCTTCTCATGTTTCACAGATTAGCAATAAAAAACTTCCAGTGTTTCAGATTATTTTAGAGTTATATCTCCATGAGAAAACACCTGAGGCATTAGTGCCTCCTAATATCTTAAGAAAAATTACTTGCTGTGTGAGAATGACATTTTATCAACAGTTCATCCATTGAACCAGCCGTCTGCCTCATTAATATCATGGTCTTTTTTTAAGATCTTAGTATCATTATAATCTGTCACTGCAAGAGGAAATCTTTGGTGTTTTTAAATACCAAAGAAATAAATACATATTTCTAGTAGTCATAACTTATGATTCAAAATTTTCTTCTCCTTTTAAGACATTGAGGTCCCCATAAGACATATGCAAAATAAACAGAACATCACTGAGAGCAACCCAAAATTGCAATAATTGGAATGTTTAATCTCCTGTAAAAGTTATTTATTTAATGTTTTGAGATATTCTTGTTGTCTAAGACTATACTGTGGTATATGTGGCGTACACATACTAATTATTTTCCCTGAAAATATGGTGCTTTTGAAGTCTAGCATTTCTCTGAACATATTAATTATCTCCAAAAGCACAACCTTCAAGGTTGTTGTAATTTATTGCATTTAAAATCATATGTGCAATAAAAAAACATGACTGCTAATTTGTTTTTTTTGTTTTTCCTGGTGCTTCTGGCAGAAGGTATGATCATTTTCATAATTTTATTCTAGCATGCAATCACATATGAACCATTTTGAATGTCATGTGTCAAATGTCTGATAATCTGATCCAATGTATATTGAAACTAACATGAAGCCTCTTATTCATTTCACTGAACACTAAATATGACCTCATATGTAAAACAGGAGTTAAACCCATTTTTACATCTGCAGAATATGAAAGTTTGAAAGAAATGGTGAATTGTGACTATGAAATTATTTGATCTCTTTCTGTTTTTCAGCATCTCTGTATTATCGACATATAAAAGTCTTAACAGAAAAAAGAAGAGGTAGAAGAGAACTCTGATGCATCTTAGAAATAAGATCTGCGTTTTCTGGGCTGTTTCATGCGGACATGTGCAATTCAGATTTCTAATGTGAGTTTCTGCCTGTCTGTCTTGGTATTGTATGTTTATAACCTCGAGCAATTAAGAGGTATCATATAGCTACAGTGCATTGGAAAGATATGAGAAAACATTAGAAGGAAACAAAATACTCTTGTAATTGACTGAAATATGATGCTCTAGCTACATTGAAAATGGAGCAAAAAATCAAAACCAGATACAGAAATGATCAGAATGCTGTGAGGAAAGGGGAAAGATCACCACTCACCAAGGCTGTACCGTTACAGTGTTTTAAAGCCTGTTCCAAGTTATTCACACACAACCTCAATCATGGGTTTTTTTTAAATAATTGCAAAACTTCAAATTATTTCAAGAAGGGCAGATTCAGGTCCTGTTTTCTTGAGGAACATTGACCCATTATTTTCTGTAGGTTCCTACTACAACTACCACTTTGTTTTGTACAGTGGATATTCCAGCTGAGTGACTTGACAACAATTCAAAGTTGCAGGAGTGAAACTTTGGTGTGCACCCTTGTTTCTGAATAGCCTATCTAAGTTAGGTTTACTGAGATGGCACAGGAAAGTTCAACACATTTCACAAAGTACTGTTCAAGAAGTGGTAGGGAAGAGGAGAGAGAAATCAGGATACTTTCCAGGATTTCTGCTGGTTTGCAGGGCTATATATCACTAAACAATATTAAAACCAGTGCTAACATCTGTAACTGAATGATGGCATTGCTTATCCACTAAGTCTGGGGAACCTTTTCTACTAAAGACTGCAAAATTGTAAGTAAAAGACAAGACTGAGACTTCAGAGGAGAGGAGAAACACGGTAAAAGGATGTGTAGCAAACTTATAACAAAGTTGCATGAGCATCACCACTCCTGAGATTTTCTTTGAACCTCTATCAACAGGGCAGAACATGCTCCACTCTGCAGTAAAGAGATTACTACCTTGATCCCTAAAGATTTTTTACTCTATCTGGGAATCAAACCATATTCCTTCTTTCATCATATGTAGAAAATGCTTATTTAGATGAAAAACGGCCTCTTCCAGACAGCTGTGGTTTCATTTACTTCAACTAATTTCTATCAGTAAAATGGATACCACACACCTTTCTCAATTTAGGTAATTAAAATATATAACATCATCTTTATCCTTTTATCTATGTATATATAAATATACACAGTTTGTGCTTCTTTAACTATTCTTTTTCCTTCCTATATAAATAGGACTGAGTATGAATTGAAACATATAATTAAAAAGTGAAACTACAATGGTTCCCTCTGGGCAGATGTCAGTACTGACAGCAATTTATAGTCCTTCTAGATGCTTTTCAGTTTTTGGTTTCAGATACTCCTTATTCTGCATTTGAGGAAATGGAGATATGGTGATAATGTGACATTTAAGTGTTGAACTTCCAGAGCTTTAGAGGAATCTCTTTTTTGGTGAATTAATCGCCACATAAATGCTGCAATGTTTAGGCTCCAATTAAGAAATGCGCATCTTTGATGCAAACATAAACATTACTGATCATCCCAACTGTTTGACCATCTTTCATCAGCACCCTCAGCACACTCTGCACGGCTTCTTCATATCCAAGTTCACTACTATAAAAAGAAGCAGCTCTTGAAAGAGAAGACACATAGGAAATTTCATTAATCCTACTCACAGCCTGCAGCCTTATCCGCTACCTGAGTAAGAGAGCAGGACTCTCTTTGGTCTTGTGTGGACTAAGGAAAGGAAAATTAAATTATCACTTAGAAATGCCAATGCCTTCCACATACCTATTGCAGCAAACTGTTTACTGATATTGGTGGCTATCCATACTCAGGTGTATTCCCATCCACTGGAAAGGAAGCTGGTGGTTTACGTGCTACATAAAGCAAGGTTTGTAACTATTTCCACTCTTCTGCCAAATTTGTATTTTGGATAATATGCGATTAAACTTGAAGCTAGTCAGTGTGAACACAACAGCAAATCAGAACTTATTTTGGAGATCTATGGCTGGACTTTTACTCTAAGAAATTCTTGAAGACTGAAATTGATTAGAAATTAAAAAATAAACAACATAAATTAACAGGCTAACAAATTTAAGTCTTCCTCACAGATGTCACCTAGCTGATAAAACTTTTGAAACACTTTAAAGAATATTTTTAACTTCGTCCCTTAACTCTTTTTTTACCTTTTGTTTCCTTCTAGAATATTGTCATTAAATAATGGTTCATTTTTAAAACTTCCTAATTAGGTCAGTCACAGTCTTTCCACCCACCTAAATGGATTGCAAATTGGGCAGCAGCAAGTTAGAACTGAGCTTTTAGCATAAGGCTTTCACTTTTATTAGGGCTAGTTTTAACTACGTATCTAGTACTTGTGATATTTGTAAAGGAAGCACAGATACTCCCCAAATCTTTGATCTCAAGTACAGGTGTTTGCTTTTTTACCTTAAGCCATGTCTTTCTAGGCTGCTCAGGACATGAAGACTGATGTAAAGAACTCCTTCTCTTTGAAATACAGATTGTTTTTTTTTTCCCAGGCATAAGAGGATGTGCAGGAACAAAATGTACCTTTTTGAGAGGGTAGAGCCAAGACTGGCTTACAGAATATGATTGGTAAGAAAATCAAAGCTACAGCTTTGTGAGAATTTTAGGGCCCCCCTTATAATAAAAGAGAGAATTCCCTTACAGAAGTTTTGGTGAAGCAAGAGTTCAGTTGAAAGCCATTATCTTTAAAGATCAGGTGGTGTGAGAAGCCATGAAATTAATCTACAGCCTACCTCAGGAAACAAGCCTTTAAAAACAAAGATGTTAACCCTGACAGAGCTCAGTAATCCCACTAGCAGATGAACATTTTCACCAGGCTGCAGTGTTAAAAGAAAAGCTGACCCACGCTAAGACAAAGTGGGAAAGATTTCAGAACTGTGACTCAGTTTCACGTGCCCTCTAGATCCGCAGACTGCATTACATGGTTCAGTGCCAAATGGACAGATCTAGCTGGAAGGTATTGAATACAGATGATTGCAACAATACATTTCTCAGAGACCTGCTTATCTGCAACAGATAACGCAAGAATTGCTCTATTTATCTGAACTGGAGAATGTGAGGTGTTCAATATTGCTTATCTTAACTTCAGGCCCATAAATCCACTGTTTTATGTGTCAATGCTCATATTTGCAACTTCCCCACTCAAATGTCCTAATTCACCCATGGCCTCCTGCAAAACAGTCCTCAGGCTTCCAAAACAGTTCTAACATGAGAAAAGTGAAGTCTTAACCTAAATTTAGCATCACCCTTTCCAACTTGGCATATCATTGTAAATATTTTGCAATAAAAATATTGTTGTAATGTTGTAATTACTGGTTCAATTACAACAATGTATGGCAAGCTACAGAAATTCATCATTCTTCATTTCCAACTTTCAAGCCACCATTTATAATTTCTACTTTCATGATGATGTACAAGACTTTAAGGATGTTTTCCTAAAGATAAGAATTGGTAGCTGAGAATCTGATATGGGTGTTAATGACTGGAAAGTATGACATGGTGGAAAGGGTTAATTCTGTCTTACTAACCAAGTGACCTCCAGACACCGTCAGTTTGGCCCAGCTGAAGTGATTGATGACTTTAGAGAAGAGGTTAGTAAATATCCCCCAGGAATTTTTGTACAGCATCCTTTCTTACACCCTTTCAAACCTCTCCAGAGTGAGGCTGATTTATCGCACAGCTTCAAAAGGGACGTGATAAACTCTTCATCAAGGGTTCTTGTATTAGCACAATAACAGTAACATCAATTCCAGTGTCACCTTTCCCCACCATACTCTTTCTATCCTGCAGTTTTAAGTGTTTTAAAATTTTTATTCATAACTGAATATGGGTATGAAGCAAGAAGCCTGAAGAAAAATATTGCCTGGATGCACCAAAGAAATAAATTACTTTGACCGAGAATTTTTGGACCAACTACTATTTCCACTTGAGTTCTTTCTTAAAAAATTATTGGATAGAGGTAAACTATGTACTCTCCCAAAATCCCTCCTCCCGCCCACCTCCACGTACACAAAGAAACATAAATAAGATTTTCAGAGTAACAGAAAATATGCCCAGGAATTCATGGGAGTTCAGTAGAATTAGATGAAGAGGCTTGTCTAGGTATCCTCACCCAACATTAGAGCACAGCAAACAAGTTTTTTTTACGTGCACTATGGATCTGCTTTTCCCCAATATTGTAAGAAGTATTGTAAATGCAAGAGAGAGTTCTTCCTCAGAAGAACGTGGTCATTGTTCAGAAACTGCTCCCAAAATAGTCCTAGAATTTTTAATCTCTATTCTAAATATATGAGTATTCACTGTCATCCAAAAAGTTCTGTCTACCTTACAAAATGTCCACAGTAGAAAAGTAAATTATAAATCGCCTGCTGGTGGTGAGAATCAACATGTTTTATGTGAAATCAGCAGAGCTTTGCCTGATTGCACCATTCAAGGAGTGCTTGTTGACACTGAGACATCATACTAATACCTTCATAACAAAATCCTTGCACTAAATAAAAAGAGAAGAAAAGGACAATGTGATCTAGTATAATTATATTTGGATCTACTAATGAACGTTTGTGTTCTAATATCTTGTACAGAGGACCTAGATATTTTCAAATGCATACAATATTATTATTTCACATATGTTCATGTATTTATAAGTATATACAGATTAAAATCAAGGCATTGTGGTTATTTTCTGCATTTGCTTATGAAAACTTGCTTTTGTTGAATGCCATGAGACAGAAAGAGAGAGAATCAGTTCAGTTACAGAGTAAACTAGTCTGCATTTTAGAAAGCCCTTGAAAATTTCGAAACCTAGGACCTGTGTTTCAAGGACATATCACTAACTACTGAAGCAGAATGAAGCATTCTCATCGTGAGGAAAATTTCACGGTAAAAATAGCCTTTGAGTAAGTCACAGAACATTAGCAGAATAATTAGTCTTTGACAATTGTCAAGGACAATTCAGAACAACTTATTTTAGAGGCTGTCTTTTTTTTCTTAAATCCAGTATGCAGATATATAGAACGACCTGTGAGGTGCTGCTTTTATTTTCCTTATATTGTAACTGAAATCACCTGCACTGCCAGCTATTCGAAAGCTTAGACAAACATGGTATGTTATATTTACAATAAGAATCCTGAAGCTCATTGTCCGCCCACACAATCCAGAAGGTTTAACTATAATGCACTTCTACTACTGACATACTCTCACATCTCCCCCTTCTTGTGGCAACACCTTGGCTATGTTGGCAGAGCCCATAGACTTGCTGACCAAAACTCTCTGAATATGCTGTGTATATTAAATACTTGTTAAAGGCGAGTCACACAGACTGCATCAAATCTGAAGGTTAAACTGCAGCTGACTGCTGAACTGCCAGACACTTTAAGCAGAAACATTACTTTGGGTATTGGAGATTGTTCCACCTGGGAATACAAAGAAATAGCAGATGCTCTCTAGTACTTCAGAGCAGTGTTCTAGTTGAGGTTATTCACTGCAAAATCCTCTTGTGCTGAAAGTTATGGAAAGGTTTCCCTACCTTCCTGAATCAGGGCCTTAATAATGATGAAAGTACACAAACACCCACAACACACAGGACATCAATCCCTCCTGCCAAGGACATTCCAGAGTCTAGTCTGGCCTCTCTGGGTTTCTCAGATTTTTCCCTGAAGGAAAAGATAATGCACAGGTACATTTCTGTTGGCACCATCAGGACAGCTGAGTCTGCCTGCCCTTAGCCTTTACTTTGGGATGACTTAGAGACTAATTGATGAGAAAATGGATGGAAAAATGTCCTTGTCTCAAGAAATTACTTGCTTATGAGAAAGAATGTAACCACTTTTCTCCAACACATTCCCTGTATCCTGGCACTCCACTGGAGAAGGTCAATACCACATGTTCTTTTTCCCTCCATGTTTTCCTAGAGTTTAAAAATGGTACCTTAGAGTGTGTGTCCCCACAATCTCAAAGCCAGTGCAGTTACTCTCAGAGGTAACCATTTCACACAGGTCAGCTGTTGGGAAAGGGGCCTCGGTCCCTTGCAAAAAGAACCGGCCAGGACTTTCCAATGGTCTGGTGATTGCTAGTTCCTGTATCCCAGTACAAGCAAGGTCCTGGTATTTTCCCCGAGGACCTGTCTTAGGCAGACCAGGTTCCAGCAGCATAAAGCTGTCATTTCGCCCCTCTAGCACTGAACTGTGCTATGCGCAGAGCTAGGAGTATCTGGGTCACAGATTTTATACCACAGAATGCCAGGGGGACTTGTTATTTCACTTGTTTGCTCTCCATGGCAGCCTGATGCAACTTGGCATGCAAAAATATGTGCAATGTCACACTGGCCAGGAACGTAACACACATCACCCCTGGGTGAATCTGAAAGCCAATGTTTTTCTGATTAAGTGCATCAGGCAACGTTTGCCCCTCATTTACACCAGCAAAACTCTGTGCTCTTTGCCAGAGTTGAGTTTGGATATGCGTATGGGAGTGCAGGTAAGAAGACAAACTGAGACTTAGGATAAAATTTTTCTGTTTAACAGGATCAAGGTTTCCTCAGGAAACTGGGAATTCTTCTCACACATTTAAATTATGATAATCTCCAAGGCTCATACTTAAATTATCCTTATGCAGTGAAAATTAGCTACAAATTTGGGAGATAATGAATCAGTGTTTTGAGGTGTTGCATCTGTGTTTTCCCTGTTGACTGGATGCGTACTGGTTTTCGCAGCCTTATAACACATTTTTTTGTTACGTCAGGCACTATTATGAGTCTGGACAGCAGCTAATATTTTTCGGTTTTTATAATGCATAAAGCTTTCAAAAGTCACTGTTACAACTAATGAACAGTTTCTCAGAATAAAAGACATAGCTGATGTTAAAATCACGTAGTCTTGCAGAAATTATCAAGCGTTATACATTTTATTTATCATAATTCCCTCTAACAAGGAGTAAGTTTAACAAATTCAGGGGAACCATTAGTACTTGTATAATTATTTTTAAGTATCTTTATATTAAATCTTTAAATATTTTTCGGTGATAAAAATGTATGTTAAAACATAGAGAAAGAACACCTCTGACAATAGGAAATGGTCATGTTTTGAAGGTGTATTTAGTTTGGGTGTATCTTATTGTGGCCAGCATTAAACTGGACTAATCATTTACTTTCTAATATTATGCATCTCTATACAATTTTCAGATTCTAAAAAGGTGTGCTGAGATACTTATTTTGGCTTTGGAGAGTGCTCCATGAATAAGCTATGTATAAGAATGCAATGAAAGCTTTAACATTAAATTGGATTTTTTTCAAGAAAAGCTTCTTCCTGAGCTGTGTAAAAGCCTCTGCACTGCCACTCAGCTGGGAAAGCTTTTCACTTATTTTGGTACACACCACAGTCTACTGATGTTTCCAGTCATGTGCAGATGTTTGCGTACCACCAGCATAATGTATAGCTTTATGCACTGCAGAGAACAAGGCCTGTGCAGTCCCATTCCTGCTTCATTTTCTTCTGTGAGCAATGGGGTTGTTTTCAGAACCATGAGAAGCAGAAGCTGCAATATAAGACAAATAAAATAGGCCAAATTGCCATCATTCCCAAGCATAGAGCCTCCATCCAAACCATATATCATCCATGGCATGACAGATATCACAAAATTCCTAGTTCCAAACCCACACAGCTGTGACATTGCTTGCTTTCTCAGAATGTGATGCAAAATTAATAGAAATACTGACTTAATTATCATCCTCTCACTTTGCTTGAGCCTTTGAAATGTAACTTTTATTTCTTTTCTTCACATGTGTTTGTTTTCTTGTCATAGTTTCCCCTGATACATCATTCCATTCTGATTAGACTCTCTTCACATTTTAGCTGCTATCAATTTCATCTCTCATAAGAAAGCTACAAGGCAATCCATCTTCATAGTTTTGTTCATGCCTTGTTCAGGAAAGCACACACCAGTGAGATGAATGTGAGCTGGTCGTATCATAAGCTCCCCACCACCAGGTGCTCACCAACCAGGCTTCCCCTTGTCCACTTTTCACCCAGAGGGGACAGTTCAACAGAGAGTTGGACCGATGACCTTCAATATCAGTAGCTTCTCTCTACAGAGTTCAGTATAAATATAGCAGTTCACCTCTCTTCTCAATAAAAAGAACTCCTAAAAACATTTTGTACTTATCGTCTGCTCCACTTTCAGTTTGAAAAGATAAACTGAAGGAAGGAAATGTCTCTGCTCGGTGCCAAAAGTCCAAACTAAGGATAGTGAAGGAAATTTGGGATTTCTTAATCCTGTGCTTCATAGGAAACATGAACAAATATTTTCCATTCCTGCTTCTTTCATTCAAGAGTTCTTTTTATCCTATATGTGTATAGTTGCTCCCACTCAGATATAAAAGCAGAGGAAAAGATCTATTTTGTACTGCTTTTGTGTTCATGATTATCAAAAGTAATATGAAGACAAAACACTAAAGGGCTAAAAAAATTGGACCAGCAAAGCTTTAAACTTTCTCAAAGAAAATATTTTCCTTGAGAAAAATGCAGAGCCGGAACTTAATTTTCCCTAAACTGAGGAAACAGGAACATGATGATCTCTTCAAGCTTTTGCAATGTCAGAAGCACTACAAATAGAACAACAGTGGAATCTTTGACCTGACTTCTGGTTCTCTCACTAGCTGATTAACCTTTCTCTAATATCCGATACACATTTTTTATTTTCATTTTCAAATAAGGAAAGATGAGCTGAAACAGTGGTCGGGCATTGGAACAGGCTGCCAGGGAAGCTGTTGAGTCACCATCCCTGGAGGTATTTAAAAGTCATGTGGATGTGGCACTTAGGGACATGGTTCAGGGGTGGACAATGATCTCAGAAGACTTTTCCAACTTAAATGATTCTGTGATTCTGTGATACTGTCTTCTCCAGAACACAGCTGAATCATCTGCAAATGTTGTCAAAACATTTCCCTTCCAGTAGCTAAGCTGAACTGCTGTATTACTTACTGCTTTGAGGATTTGGAGGAAGAGAGGACAGCAGATTACTTTTTCTTGTTTTGACATGGTATGCTGCTGATGCAAGAGGTAAGAACAGAGCATGGGATGTGGGAGATGATAAAACTCGTACTGCTGCCAAACGCCTTGTACTACTAAATCTGTGCTCTTGGCATACCGTCCTGAGCGCGAGGCTCCAATTTTCAAACAAGACATTAAACATGTACATATGGGAAGGCAAAAGACAATAATCTAGAGTTAGTCTTTTTCTTTAGCAAGGAAGACTAATAAGTACTAAAGCAAAAATAACATTTTGGCTGATTTTCATTTTATATGGTTGTATTTTATTTTATTTTATATTTCTGCTTCATGTAGTTGTAGATATAAAAACCTAACAAAAAACCAAATAACCCAAAGCGCAGAACATTTAAAAGAATCCCTTAAAAATTGTTTAGACTTAGGTTCTGCCGAGAGAAGAAAAAGCCAAATTAAAATCAATGCAGAAATATATGGAATAAAAACAAAAATAAATCAAGATGAATGGCCAAAGTGAATGATGCCTTAGAATTTAGGAGCTTGAAAATGAAATACCAAATATTTCTAAATTACTCTAGTCTCCTAGATGCAAAGAATTCTCCTGGTATTTTCACTAATGAAGCATTTCAGAGGGTAAGTGTTCAGGTTGCTATGGTTAAAATGCAATTTCAGGTTGATTATTAGGTGGCTTGTTTGTGTACGTGGCAGGGGGCACTGAGAGTCATGTTTACACTTGAAGTTACAGTTTTTGTAGAGCACTTTGTTATAAACAGCTTTACTGTGACTTGAACAATAAAAATCTGTTTGTTTTTTGGTTTTTTTTTTTAAAAAACTATTTTCCTACCTTAACAGCACAAACAGAAATAAATGTTTGGTCTATTCAGCTGCATCACACAACTCATCACACAAATTGCTATCTGCCTGATAGCTCTCCGTAAAATACCTGTGGAATAAATATTACATTCATTCTCATCAGTGTACAGAAGCATCTTCTCTAAAGAAAGATGGGAACCTGGGGAAAATTTGCCATACCTCAAAAGACAATAAGGTAGCAGTAGCCAAAGACTAACATTAAGGCCACAGTTTTCAGTTACTTCACTTGCAAACTTCTTAGATTCATTTACTCCCAGTTGGAGGATGAACTAGTATTTAGATGCTAAAATGTTTATACATTTCACCACTAAACTGAATCAATACAACCGGTCAAAAAATGTAGACTGTTAATATAAAAAATGTTTGAAGGAATATGAGGGTCTCTATGAATTTTTTGAGAAGATTATGCTATATGTGACTTGCAGTACAATGAGCACATAATTTTGAGAATATCATTGTTATGCCTAACGTTGCAGCCGTCGCCTCCAGGTATTGATTATGATGTTTGCTATTTTATATTCCAGCATATTGCCTCCTATTCTTAAATGTAAATATTTTCCTTCCTAAATTGAAATATGTGACATTAAAATGACATAACTCACTGTTTGAAAACTGAACTTTTTCAAACAAGAAAAATGTTCAGATTTCTTCTTATTTCAATCCAGCATAGTGCATGGGAGACTATAAATTTATTTTTTTAGATTTTATTAGTTAGCGGCTGATTAATAAACATGCTTGGTTTTGAAATAAAGTATGGACTTCTGGTGCAGCTGGGCATTGAAGTTTTACCTGGACTAGGCTGTTTTAAGCAGCAGCATGTTCCTAGAGATGTGTTGAACAAAAAAATAACAGAAGGAGAAAAAACATCTAGATTTCTGGCTTGTGTGGTCATTGGATCCAAAATATGATCAAATCTCATTCTTGTTATTATAATGTGCAGTCTACTATTACTTCGCTAGACCTTCACAGTACATAGAAAAGCAGGGACAACTTAAAGTGCAGTGAAATGTGTTTATGTTAGACACCAGGCACATATCAAATCATCTCCCTCTGTTCCCAAGTCCTTTATTTCCTTTGCTTAAGACTACCCATTATTTCCCTATCTATATTCGGGATTTGTATGTAAATGTTTTTGGAGATTAAATTATTTTTTCCCGTAGTGATAAATCCTCCATCTTACCTCAATATGTTGGTTACATATTTGCTACTCACAAACCCCTGCATTCACAGAATGTAATACCAGAGTGTTTGTACCAGGGGTCATGGCTCATATTCGGTTCTTAAACACTTTTAAACTTAATGGCTTTGACAAACACAAGAATTACCTAGACCAGGACAGCATATAGTGACTTTGCAATACTGTTTATGGATCTCGACATGGAGTTAAAAAATTCTCCTTTCTGACATTCTAGTAATAGTTTTACAGAATTACACAAGGTAACAAAAACATTGTCTAGCCATACGCTAGCAAAATAAAACTGTTGGAAGAGGCATCCCTGTCATTCCTCTAAATGGCTCAAAGACACAGTCTGTTTTTACTACAAGCAGAACCCTGACTGATACCTGATGTTAAAAAAAAAAAAAAATAGGGGTGCTTTGTTTCTTATTTATAAAAAAACATATAGGTATGTACATGAGCAGGCATAGCATAAACTTAATGTATAAAATTGATAGGCCATGTATAGTTTCTTACAATAAAACCAGAAACAATTACCATCTCCCCCTTTTATCCAATTGAGAAACATTCACTTTTTCTGACAGAATTACCTCCAGAAAGAAAAATCATGTTTGGTTTTTCATGCTCAGGATTTCCAAACTGCAGTTCCTTGCTGAGACTGGCAGACGTCCATTATGGTTTGTGAGGCAGGTATTGGGAGTGAGCATGGAAACAAACCCCAGAGCAATCCCCAAAACCCTCACCACTGTCTGGTCCAGATACAAACACAAAGACTAGTCCAGATAAGAGAATATTGCCTAATCCACTGGCAATAACATAACTGTACATTCAACCCCACTACTCAAATATCTTCACCCTTTATCAAGAACTGTGAGTTACATCTGCACTATGTAAGAGTTTCAGGGATCTCAAATGATAAAATCTCACATCAAGCAGGAAGATGAAGCAGTCTCCATCCAAGCATAAGTTACACACATGCAGTGGTTACTGAATACAGAAATTTTTTTCTCTTTAGTTATGGGTCACCTCATTTCAGTTTAGATAAAGTTCACAATTTATAACCCACTATGTAAAGTGCCGGGGATTGAGTTGTCTTAACTTAAAAAAATCCCAGATAGTGCAAACACAGGAGAGCAATAAACTGAATGTCAGTGGTTAAATCAATAATTTATATTAAAAAGTTAGAGGTGAACTGCAAATCTTTTTATGTATTCCCCAAACTTCAGCAGCAGATGTTGAGCTGGAAGATAAAGTTGGACATTCAGCAGAAATGAAATGCAAACCCTACTGGCTGTTAGGTCCCACCACATCCATTCTGTTAAACTTTCTGCCACCAGTTCTTCAGTGATACCCCTCTATACATTAAAGTGTTACTTTTACCTCAGCAGTGACACCAACCTGAAGTACAAAAGTGACGTTTAGAAGTAGGGAGGTCATATAAGTGACACTTTTTAATATTCAATAAAGTCTTAGAATATATTTTTATACACTCATAATATTGAAGACATAAAAAGTGATTTTTAAACCAGTCAACTGAAGACATAAAAAGTAAAGTTTAAATTCATCAAAAACTTTACTTACAATTGGAGATACAGAAATTTTTTAAATATATATTTTTATAACTGACATAATAGAATGTCATTAGAAGAGAAACTGAGATATAAGCATAATTTATTTCGGTACTTGAAAGAGTCATGGATATTCTCAAAATATTATTATAATATTCTTCTTCTCTATTGCACCTAAAGTAATTATGTGTGTATAGCCATTCTTTTTTAAGTTTGTAGCAAATCATAAAATCTTAGATGCATATGTGCATTCTCTGATTAAGTTGTTAATATTCATCATGAGAGTTAAAAACTATCTTTAGAATATCACACACCCCCTAATAAGCAGCCAGTGCGATTACTTGTCTAAGCAGAGTCTAAGTGAGAGTTCCACGATCATACTCTTAATTTTCCCATTTTGAGTTCATATTCCACCTTTATTCCATTATCTCCTCTAAGAATAAATTTCTTTTAAACTAGGAACTTGGTTGCCCAACCCTCCCCAGAAATCATCTTAGAATTAATCACAGCTAAGAGACAGTTTAAAGGATCTGTAGCTGTGAAATAACAATATTTGGTATTTAATTGACCCATGACAGTAAGACTTTGTTAAAGCTGACTCCATAAAAAACTGGTTTCAAAGAACCATGGAAAGCAGATGGATTCTGGGAAGGAATTAAGTGTCTGCTGGTAGGGGGGTGATGGTTTGGTTCATTAATAAAATGTGAACAGCAGGAGGACACTAATGAATAGGCACCCTAGAACTGGCATACCAAATTTATTTCATCAGGCATGCACATTCACACACTCAAATGAAAAAGCCCCTCACCTACCCAACACAGTTTCACTATACTGAAAAGCTGAAGGAGTCTACAAAGGGATTCTTCTAATAGCAATGTAAATGTTGACTGCATGATAACTGTGAAAGCCCTGGAAAGACCTCTGAATGCTAGGCAGCTTTCCCCAACAGGTGGTCCAGCTTTTATGTCGTGTTTCTTCTCAGGCTTAGCTTTCCCAAAATTATCTCTCAGTACACTGATGGGCTGTGCAGTATAAAAGACATTTTGCTGTTTTCCTGTGAGCATTCATGGCTCTTGATGGAATGTGACAACAGCATGCAAGGAAACTGCAGCAAATTTAGATCCCTATTCCATGCAGCAGTTACTTAGGTATTCAGCCTCAAAGACTGAGCTGCTCTCTACTCCTCTCAAGCAGAAAAACTTTTGGTCATGATTGAAGATCTCTGACTCAATTAAATACTCAGCCATAATGACGGTTGTATATGACAGATCTTTACTGCAGATTGTAATGACCAATAAAATTTAATTTAATTAGCCTGTACAAGGCTTAAGGCTTAAATATATGGATCATGTCATAGAGTCTGAGAAGGGAGTACAGAAATACTGAATTAGTATCAGAACACAGCCAAAATACCTCAGAAGCCCTTATAGAGAAAGACAAAAATACATGGGAGGGACTCACTGACCGCCAGTGGTGAGGACTGCTGCCAAATGAGTGATATGGTTTGTTTTTAACAGATGTTAAGGAACATATTTAGTATTGGATATTTGTGCAAAAAGTGTCACTTAGATTAACCCTTTCCTTTGGTGTACAGTTGTTTCTTGAAGGCTTAGCACTTTGACACTGGTCAAACCCCATCCCCACCACTTACGAGATCTCAGGGATTCATTTATCATTTATGTTGGGACACCCTGGTCCAACCTTATAAATAAATGGTAGATTTTCTTAGCTACAACAGCATCACACTCCTGAAGAGTCAATTTGGCCCCTCAACAGCTAGCATGATGTTTCTCCCCTACAAGTTGAACAGAGGTAGGAAAAGATTGGTCAGTCTCTTGGTGGAAGGAAAAGACATCGGAAAACCCTCTGGGTTCTGCTTCCACACCAGAAGATTGCAGCTTATTCTAGGAACCTCCTTGCTCTTGGAACTGCCTTTGCCAGACAAATGCTGATGGCATAAACAGGTAATTGGTGCTTTTTGTGCCACTGCGTGTTCATGGCTTCCTCACTGCTTTCTCATAAAACTCCTATAGGACAAATTTTCATGGCATCTGAGTGGTGTGAGAATCACGGAGTTGTTTTTTTCTTTGAATGAATGAGTGAATGCATTCACAAGAGAGATGTGAAATTAGTCAACAAATCTGTGTGTTTGCTAAGTGAAGGAAATGACTTAAATGGAGCTCTCTATCTCAAGATAGTAAGGAAAGATCATTATTGTTTTGTGAGGGGTTTTGTATTTTGTAATTTTGTGTTTTGCTTGGTTTGGTTTTTCTAGGCACCTACCTGCTTTCTTGGTGGCATTTTTTTAAAATAAGCTACTCTAATATTAGTTATATTACATTTTATTTTCTTCAAGCATTGTTTATGCACTTCATAATATCATCAATGTCGCAATCCAGAAAGTGCAAAGAAAGCAGAAAGTGTTTGCTGTAGGTTTTTTCAGTAGTTCCCTTTCAGAAATCTTACACATATTTTAAGGAACCAAACAATTCCTCCCTAGTGGTGTCCCATGCAAAATGCTTGTTTTATAAGGACTCAGATCTGTGAATTTAAAATATTCTCATTTCAGAGGCATAGTTTAGAGAATATATTTTCATTGAGTACCAAGCATATTTTTGCTTCTTCTGCAGAACTAATGGTAATGGTAAGCTGCTCTTTGCTAAAAGCTAGAAGAGGAGTAAAGTAGAACCTAAGCCACTAAGTTTTGGATTTATCAACTGTTTATTGTTATATTTTGCAGGTTTTGCTCAGCTCTCTTAATAAGCCTCTAAGAAATCATTTGTCCTATAGGAAAATAGATGTGCTCTGTTCCTTGGAGTTTGGAAGCTGGAGCAGTAATAAAACATGTATTTTCTCTAGAAGTATTGCCCTTTCCAAAAGAAGGCCTAAAATAGAGAAAAATCCTGAAAAAGGACTGCTGCAATTTAAAACAAAAGGCCAAAAGGTGCTAAGAGTTAAAGCATCGAAAGGGAATTATTCTTTGAAGTACAAAGAAATGGCATTTTTCCTCTGTAAATTACTTGAAGCAAAATACCACAGCAATCTTCTTAGGTGAAATTCACTGTAAGGTTTTTAACACCACTTTATTAACTTGGGCACCCTAAGGTCTCCTGCCCATCATGGAAGATGAATGGTCAGGATGTAGAAATGAACATACCCCTTGTATCCCAACCTTGCCTTCCCCAGTCCTTTTCCTTGCTGAGGCAGCATGGACTGTCACCTTTGAGGCCATGGAGAAGGGACCTAGTCTTGGACACACTCTCTGTTCTCTGCAGTGGTATTTGTGAGTTAGAGAAAACATCAGGTGCAGTAATTGGCTTGTGGCTCTACTGCTAATACAACCATGGGTAATAATGTCTTTAAAAGTATTTAGTTCAACTAAAAAAATATTACTTGGATCTGGTAAATACTTTTTTTCCAACATTAAAAAGGCAGCAGTCTGAAAAGAGCTTTAAAGATTGCTGGTCGTTACATAACAGCTGTAATCCCTGATTTTTCTCCTCTCTTTCTCTCTCTTTAAAAGCCTTCTGTATAATTTTATACCAAAGGTTTCTCTCTGCATAGGAAAGGAAAAAAATCTGAATTGTCTTTAGAAACATAATTTTATATTTTCTTCTTCCCTCATTTGTAATATGAACAAATGCAGATAGATGAGTTTAGAATTGTTTGTTAAAAAATTCATCTCTTACATTCTAGAAAAAAATATTTAGAAATGATTACTTGACATTGAAAAAGAGTCTCATGGTTTAGATTAGCAAGTTCTAAATTAAAACATCAGAACATTCAATATACAAAAAGAACACAGTAATTTCTAAATGCAGAATAATTGTACTTAAGCTGTTTAAATAAATTTATACAGTTTAGGTGTACAAATGTAAAATACTTTAAAAACTCTTTCATTTGGCGTATATACTAATGTGTGTGATATTAATGCAGTTTCAACTCTACTGAGAAAGAAGTAGTTTCCTTGGATACATACACTCCCGAATCCTGTCAAAATAAAACTTTTGGAAGATATTTATAGATCTAAAGTGAATGACTGTTTCGGAGAACTCATAGTAATGACCTGAAATACTGCCCATTGCCTCTAGTCCTTACACTGATTTTCTCCGAGAAAAGCCAGGCTCCAGCTTCTCCACATGACCCCATTAGGCAGCTGCACACAGAAATAAAAATCCTCTTCCTCTTCTCCAAGCTGAAGGATCCCAGCTGACAGCCTCTCCCTGCAGACCTCATGCTGCAGTCTCCCACTATCTCAGTGGCTCTACACAAGCCTCACTCTGGTACATCTCCATTTATCTTGTACTGGTCAGCCCACACTGGATCCAGTGTTGAGGAAGAGGAAGGATCCTCTCCCTCAGCCATCCTAATACTGCCCACAATGCCTTTGACCTCCTCTGCTGCAACGGCATGCCGATGATTCCCCTTCAGCTTGCTTTTCACAAGGACAGTCCCTGGGGTTTTTTTCTGCCAAGCTGCTTTACAGCTGTTTGTCCCTCCACCTGGTCTGAAAACGGGGTTCCTCATCGCGTCTACAGGACTTGGCACTTGGATCTGTCATACTCCTGTCAGCCCACTTTCTAATTATGGTTTGGCTGCTTTGAGTAGCAGCCCTGCTTTCCATTGTGCAGCCATCCCACTATCTGGTATCACCTGAAAACCTTCTGGGATACTCCATCCTGTTTTTTAGGTTGTTAATGAAGATATGACATTCTCCTGGCACCAGTATGAGATCCTGAGGTGTGACACTGGTAACTGCCTACCAGGTGAACTTTGTACCACTGACCACCGCCATTTCAGCCCCCTGGTCCAGTCCATTTTTCACCTATCTTGTCACCCACCTTGATTGGAAGTTGCTTCATGTTACCAAAAATATGTTTAAGTTCAACAACTAGCAAAGATTTTTCCTTTTAAATTGGTGAAGATCGCAGATTGACTCAAAAGATCATTCCCGAAATCTCCATATCCCTGTTTCTGTGATAAAATCCAAACATGATGCACTGAAATCCCTAGGGATTCTTCATGACTGACAGAGAGTCTTAACGATAATCAGGTTCTTCAGGATCATTTGAAATAGATGCTACTATCTAAATATAAATGTACTATCATTATTTCAATGGGCAATCACTGAAGTAAACAGCAACATTTCTATCAATGTGAAGAGCTCCACTGCAGACAGGTGCACATATATTTGCATGTATCTGGAGCACCAGGCACTGGCACACTGTTTGGATTCAATGGAAAGCCAGAAATGGAGGATTTTCAGCATGCAGTTTTCAAACACTTCAAACTGTGTTATATCTTGAGAAAACATAAAGGCACTTTTGTTCTTGCTACAGAATGAAGAAAGGAAAATAAGCTACTTCTGAGTTACCCATTCAAAGAAACAATCTAAAATGATCTTATAACCTGAAAACATCTTTCCATCTAGATACAGCTATTCTCAAAGCAGAAGTATGTTTATTAAAAAACTTCAGAATATCTGACAGTTAAATGTAGCAGTAAACAGGAATGTTTTCATGCTGAGGTTTCTACAAGAATGTACTTTGTCTTAAAAAAAAAAAATTGACAAGGAAAACGAAACAAAGAAGGGGGGTTGAAAAACCAGAAAACAGCAGCCTGTTTCAGGTCAACCACTTCTGGGTTATAGCTTCTTGGTAGAAGAATTCCAAAGGCCAAACAGATGGGCATGCAGAAAAACTCTCATCAAAATAAGTAAATAAACAAATTAGTAGTCTTGTACAGCAGAAAATTAGTGAAGACAGTAAACCATCAGAGATGTCTCCAAAACCTTTCCACCATAACCTCAATAAAACACTCAGATTGCAAGCACCCACACTGGAAGACCTGATTTTACAAAGCTGTTCCCAGCAGGGGTTGCTGCTGTTTTAAGTTCCTTCACAAAAACACACTCACTTTGAGGTTGGAAATCCTCACTTGTACCCCAGTTTCCCTGTGTTCCAAAACATGACTTTCTTTGCTGAACAATGACATCAGTGTATAAAAAATGATGAAAAGATTTCCAAGTTCTAAAAAGACAAAGCTGCAGGGAACCGCATGCAAGCAGGGAACTGAATGACATGGACATATGTTCCTATGTCTTATGGACAGAAGAACATCACTGAATATGTTCACTTGCATCAATGCCACAGCAAAGCTCATGCAAGACTGCTCATATTGTGAAGGCATGGGGAAATATCCATTTCACCCCCCTGAGCCAAGCATTTTAGTCACTAGAGATGACAAAAGTTATTATTAAAAGTATTCATTCTGATTTATAAGGTACGGTATACTATTAAGTGTGTAAGACGATTTAATTTTTATCAGATAAGTGAGCTAAAGGAATGTTACAACAAACAGATTTTAAACAGAAGTTCTGTGGTGTGTGTGTGCATTCAGGCACCCATCATCTGTATTTCCAAAAATGTGCAATAAGAATGGCAAGAAAGGGGGAGAAGGAACAATCTTGGAATGGTACTCAGACTTGACATTAATAAACAGTAAAAATTTCAAATTTCTGGAGCAAACAGGAACTCTGTTTTGCCTGGGTAATTTTTTTCCCCTACAATCCCAAAGCAAGCGTCAGGGATCTAGTAGAGAATTACTTTCCTTATGGCATTCCTGCCGGTATGGGAAACTGCATTATATCATAAATCGCAAATACGCAACGAGGCTCCTAATTTATTTGCATTTATGTTCAGCCCTTAAGGGGCTTACTGATACCAAATGCTATAAAACACACCATTATTGTCTCTGGAAAAAATTCCTGCCTTGCCTGCAGTGATAAAAGACAAGACTAGCATCCCCTAATCACATAAATTATTTCCCAGGTGGATCATAGCAGATTCTACCTTCAGAACATGGATCATATTACTTTCATATTAAAGAGCATATAATTTTTAATAAATAAATCCATATGTGCATATTGATCTTTCATTATGAACAGAGCCAGGGGAAAAAGTCACAGAGATGTAGATTCTGAATTTATACAATGGATTATTAGGAAACTTCAACAAGATGCATTGATTTTTTCTAAAACATGGATAAAATTAATCATCACAATGACAATAAGAAGCAAGAGGCCAAGTTGCTCAAAAGAGTAAATATAAACAGTTTGTTTAAAATCAAAAGCTGTTCCCTTCATGTCAAAAATTTTGAAGTTAGTTTTCACAGTCTTCTATAAAGAGAAGAAATGTTTCAATACAAATTATTTTTGCATCAAAATCAAATTTAATACAATTAATATTCCTTCTGTTAATTTTTGGATATGACATATATATTTTATTCCTCAATGTGGTAAAAATATTAAGATCAAAAAATAAAAATAATCACACTAAAATAACTTGACCCTTAAATTAAGAAAAAAAAAAAAACAAACCAAAAAATATCAGAACTTTTTGTTTAATGAAAAATGCCAGCTATCAATCTTCTCTTCCAATCTAGAACATCTTATTTAGATGTTAGAATTGCTGATAAAATGGAAATTCTCTTCTCAATCTATGGTACTGTTACACCCCAGACTCTCAAACCTTGGGCTAAAGCAAGGTTCTTTTGCTCTGGGTAATCCCAACCAAATATTCTCAAGAGGTAAAAGCACACAAAAGTTTAGTGGCAAACTACAGATAATTAAGGAACATTGGCAAAAGAGTAAATACTACATGACATCAGTTATCCCAGCCTAGACTTAGCCCATTGAACATAGAAAACCTTTAAACCATTCAATGTTGCGTTCTGTGAGAAGAGCCTTGAAGAAAGGGAGAAACACAGAAAGACAGGAAAGACCTAGAAAGACAGACATAGCTACCAGCTCCTGGGTTCTAGTGACGTAAAGCTCCAAGACGAAGGTAGGGTTCAAGGACAATGTGCTTGCCTCGTGGTGACCCTTCTTAAACCTTTTTGTCCCATCCTGGACCTTCCTCCCAGGTGGGGCTTTGGTCTCTCGGCCGCTCAGGGGTGGGTTAGGGGACACTGGGAGGCTGCCTCCAGTGTGCCGTGACCGACCTCGCACTGTGGGGCTGGAGGGTGTTGGGGCAGGGCACCACCTCACCAGAGCAAAGCCTGACCCACCCCCTACCACACATTCCAAGCCCCCCAGATTTCCCAAAACAGATCACTTTTTCCAGTCTCTGACAGGCACCTGAAAAAATAGCCAGGACAGCAGAATCTTCCTAAGCTTACTCAGCGCAAACTTGTGGCATGGTAGAAATTTTTTTCTTCCTTGCCATATTGCTGGTTTCATTGCACAGCCACAAAATTTTACCTCATCTTGCAAAGATGGCAAGACTGAATAAAATGATGCTTTCCCGACAAAGCTGCCATAAAATTCTATACAGTTACCAAAGAAACAGCATTCCCACTTGAAACCATCATCAGAAAAAGAAGAAAAAAAAGTGTGTTTGACAAGATGAATTGCATCAAATCTGTGGAAAAATGGCCATATTACGCTCTGCTGAGATATTTGCATTGATTGTGTGCTGTGGTATCTGGCCTGGACACTTGAGGGGGGAAATCTGTGTGGGGCTGTTATTATGTGCAATGTGTGTTTTGTTCCGGGACAGCTGCAGGTCCTTTATGTCAGATCTGCTGCACCTCTTGATGAGATTGACAGCTGCCTAAATAGCACACTGAAGATAAGTACTCATATTTTTTGTCTTTCATATTCCAGTACATAAATAAAACCCACCAATCATAACAGAAGCCCTGAACCTAGCTAAAAGAACATGAATGGGAAAACATTAATTGATTGACTGGGGGAAGGAGCAGGTCTCAGCAGAGCCAACTGGTGCAATCCCAGAGAGGATCCAAAATAAAACACCTGCATAGATCTTATTTCAGCATATCTCTGATAGTGAGTATTTAACCTTAGTTTTCATGGTCATTTGGGCTTCAAAAGAAGTAATAAAATTGGATGTCCAGATGCAATTAGGAAAAAATAACAAAACCCATCATACTTAATATTTCCATTACTCTTTTGATTAGAAGATGTGCCTTAATATTCCTTTTTACACAATTAAATGCTTCAGCTCACTATACATTACAAACACTCCATAGCAGATTAAAATTATTATAGCTATTAAGACTTTTAAAAGCATTATGCAAATTCTCTTTTAACTATAAAACTATTTCATACAACTAGAAGCCAGGAAAGATGAGATTAGTTTAAGGAAAGTATACAATTTTTAAATTACTTTTGCGTGTGGCACGTAGCACAATATATGTTCTATTCTTAGTTCACATGTCAATGTTTTAATCAAGGCCAAGATGACTGCAGTAAACAAGCATCATATCAAGTAATATTTTTTGAGATACTAGCCTGAGAAAGAAACTTAATTTAAAATCCTGACTACTCCTAATTAATCATGTAAACAATAAATGCAGCTATGTGTTGTAAACCATACAATTTTGCTACTAACTCCCAGTGCAGAGTCAGATAAAGTTATTTACTTGTTTCAACAGGCCAGCAAATACAACGTTCCTCTTTTTGCAGTGCCGATTATTTTATGCACATATATCACACTGATTTAAGGTGCTCAGAGGCCCTGTTTCAGAATAGAGCAAGGAAAAAACTGTTTCCAAGGCTCACTAAAAGCCGGTCAGTATATTTTAGGAGTCACGGAGCCCTTGGCAACAGGGGCTACTTGAAACCTTGTGCTATGGTCAGAAAATCAACAAATTAACTTTAGGGGGCTTAAACAAAGATAAAGGGCACCACTGTTATTCATAAACCAGAAATTAGTCACCTGCATTGACCTAATTAATATTTGTTTATATTGTGTTGTTGACTTCAATTCTTTTTAATCTGAATTATTAGCTCCAGCACATGAAAAAACACCTGGAAATAATATGCATATTGCCTTAACCATGATAAAAGCAGTTTTCCCTCTTACTGGGCAGTTGTTTGGTCAAGCACAAAAGTTTTCTTGCTATAATAAATTTGCATCACCACTTCCGAGAGATGGTCACATTCCTTGTGCTGGCTGCTGTCACTTCTAAATGCCACTCTGCAATTTAGCTGACCAGTTGCCCTCACTAAATATGCATAAAACTAGCCCCCAAAAATGAAGTTAATCATGAGTTTAACTGCAATTACATTCAGTTTGATTTTCTTCCCTTTAGTCACCCATGTCGTTGTGAATCTCATTTTCCAGAAACCTAAACAGTATATTTTGGCTTCATAATTATGTTTTCTTCCACATTGCCACAATGATTTTTTTTTTTTTTTTAAGTACCTGTCTAATGTGTGTGCTTACTTTGTAGAGGCATGGCCATCCTTAAATGAAGACAGTGGAAAATTCCTACCATGTCCTGGAGCTTGTGAATACAAGCTCCACTTGGAGCCAGGGAACTGGATGCCTGCTCAAGGACAGCACTAGTGTTAGTCAGGCAAGTAGCCTAGCAACAGGAAAGTAGTAAGATGAGTATCTGCATCTTTAGAGAATCTACAACATGCTTTTTACATTTTGAAACACTTCAGAAAGCCAATTTGCCCTGCTGCTGGAGATCATTAGGGACATTGTTAGTAATTCTGACTGAATGAATGGGGGGGCTTTGGTTCATTTCTAGAACCAAGAGGTATTTTCCTAAACTCAGAGAGAAAATTAGAATTTTCAAATTGTATCTTGTTGGACAAGAAAAGTTGGGATTTTCTTCTGAAAAAAACCCAAAATATCCCAATCTTCTAACTCTTCCCAGCATCAGAAGTGAAATCTCAAAGCAAAACACAGATAGTATGTACTTTTCACTCAATTCCTTCCAATTTTCTACATGTCATAAAGAGAACTTAGTGAATGAGAATCCCTTTGATCCACATCCTTGGCTTCTTCCTGACAGAAGGCATGTCACACCAGATGCATTTCTTCAGAAGTCAACTACTCTCCTGTGAAGACAGGATGAAGAAGCTGGGGTTGTTCAGCCTGGGGAGAGTAAGGCTTCTTAAAGCAGACTTCCAGTACCTAAAGAGAGCCCACAAGAAAGCTACTACAAAGGCATCTAGTAAGAGGATGAGGAGTAAATAGCTTTAAATTGAAAGAGGGTAGGTTGAGATCAAATATTAGGAAGAAATTCTTTGCTGCAGGGGTGGTGAGACACTGGAACAGGTTGCACAGAGAAGTTGTGGATGCTTCGTCCCTGAAACTGTTCAAGGCCAGGTTGAATGAAGCTCTGAGCAACCTGGTCTAGTGGAATATGTCCCTGCTTGTGGCAGAGGAGTTGGAAGAGATGATCTTTAAGGTTCATTTCAGCCCAAACCATGTGGATTCTATGAATCTATGATAGGTGAAAGCTGCTTCTCATTCTCTGAAGAGCAGTATGTGCTTGGAGGCAACGGCCCTACCCTCGCTGAAGAGAAAGCCCAAATGTATAACAAGCAGTAAGGATGAGAGATGGGTGAGCACCAGCTAATGCAAGGCTGGCTAAACACCCTCCTTTCAGTGCAGAAGGATGGGAATAAGTAAAAACAAGATTCTGTCCTAGAAAAATCTATTATCTCTTGCACTTTGCAGCAGCAGTGGCAGCTAATTCTTAGATCACAGCCCAAGATGACAAACCTCCCTCCAGTCCAAAAGGGAAGGTGACTTATTACTTCTGTCTTGACAGCATCCATGGTATTTTTACCTGGTGCTGCCTTTAAGTAGAGATGCTGTCTTGAACCAGCAGAGATAATGGGTTCAGCTTCAGGGCAACAGAATTATTTCTGTTCTGATAAAAGCCTGGCACTCCTACATCTGAGGTTTATGAATGCCAGCATGTCTACCTCTGGATGCTTCAGGGATTGTGGAGACAGCAGATTGCACGATTTGCATCAGGGATGTCTCAGTAATGTCATGCTGTTACTACCTGAGGGACGTCTTGGTTCTTTGTTTAGCAAAGAGTCTGTTCTATGACTTCATTAAAATGCAGGAGGGTAAAATTAGTGAGGGTTTAGTGAAGCTGTGCTGAGGATTTAGTGAAGCTGTGCTGCTTCTCAAACAGGACACTGTAAAGAGCCACATACTGCTGCCACCGCCAGTGCTGCGTTTAAGTCTTCTGCTCTTGACCCAGCTCTCACAACTTGCACATCATCGGTTATCTGCTCCCTGGCTGTCACTCAGCAGCTCTTACATGCCAGCTCAGTGTGCCTGCAGGTCCTGACACAGCACTGCATTTTGGTGAAAGAGGTACTGCAGCGGATCTGACGGCTGAGAGAAGCTCAGTCATGTGAAGTTGAGTAGGGAGAAGCTATGTAGAAAGTGAAGTCTTCTACACAGAGAAATGCCTCATGTCAACATGTACTTCTATGTACTTCCAATAAGTACATGTTCAGTTGTGGGCTCTCATGACTCCTGGCCTGAAAAAAGTGGAAAAATCTGCAAAGCAAAATTTTGAACTATGCTAACAAAGTCATGAAAGGCAGTGTTAGTGGGAAAATTAACTCTGCTGAACTTCCTGCCTGCTTGCTTGTCTCATGAGCTAACATTTTATAGTGCGTGCTTGCCATGATTGTTTTGTAGGACCCTGTGGCATAACCACTCTGGGATAGTTTTCTGTACCTACACAGATCACAAAATCGTTGCAATGCTTCTAGCTCTGCAGTGGAAATGCTCCAAAATCCAGGAGAATGACTACCTGTCCCTGCCATGGAGTGGCCTGGCATGGCGAGAGTTGCTGATGAACTGAGTAATGGGTTGGGGCACTGCCTAATCTCTTCCCAGTTTATGTGGCCAGATGAAGTCCAGTAGAGGGGAAGGGACCAAGATTTTTACCTCTGCTTGGGAATAGGGATGAGTAATTACATCCTCTCCAGATCTAAAGATAATCAAGCACAGTCCTTTAGTAACTTGTGTATCTGGACTCGAGAAAAGAAATTGAATGTACTGTTGGACTAAAGGAAGATGCCCTAAACTCCTGTTGCCCCACAAATATCATTACTTCCTGAACCTGAAAGAGTCAGCTGAGCTTTGTGATCCTTTTCAGACCAATTATTTGTCTATAGAAAAGCAACATTTTTCTGTTACTAGGGTTCATTTTGCAGAATTTCCACAATAGTTCCTTTACTGAATAAGCTTGTGGAAGAAGGAAACTTGCTCATTTTTCTCTTTCTAGAATGTCCCATACAAAGAACATGCTTGTGAGCAACCATCTGCTGTGATATTCCAGTACAGCTAATTCAGTTCTTAGATCTTTTTTAAGTCAAAGATATTGGTACTTGAAGAAGAACAACTGTATAAGATGGAGCTCTTTTTAATTAATTTTTCTTTTTGGCAGGGTGGAGCTCAAATTATATAAACTGTGTTTTCCAGTCCATTTGGGTGTTGGAGAACAAACCAAGGCTTTGTGGTACTGAGTTAGATTCAAGGCCTGATGGCTATCTCCTAAAACCGCAGTGGCACAGACCCACAGACTCCTGTGCCAGCAGGTGGTGACAGAAGTTCAAGAGCTATTATCATCTGTTTCACCCACGAAAAATGCAATATACTCTCCTCCTAGATGAGACACAGGCACGACGTGAAGAGGCACTGTATCAGCAACCAAACCCTGAAAAGTTAAAATACGTCTGCCACTGACTGAACTAAGCCAAGTGTCAAACAACATGGCTGCACCAAGGAATAAACACACCTGATAACAAAATTTACAGCATCAAATCAAACCAAAGAAACAAAGCCAAATTAAACTCGGCATTTGAAATGAAACTAATTTGTAAAAGGGAGGCAAAGCAAAACAATCCACTCGGTTCTTGTTCTCATTAGACAAAATATTCACCAAGTATGATGCTATTTAATCACAATACTGAACTTGAACATATCAGTACTTTTTAAAAATAAATGGAGTTTATCAGCCTTATTCACTTACAAACTTTGTTCATTGGAAACCACTTGAATACTAACCCTTGTTGTTATTTCAGGTAGTCAGTCTGAGCACTACAGTTTGTTCTGTGGCCACTGAATTGCACAAGATGACTTTTCTGGACATGGAATGAATCTGCATGTAGCCTTGCAAGTGGGAGACTTATAATCCATCACATCTCAATAACTTGACATCAGTCTCTTAAAATAATTCTCCTAGTTCACCCTCGTCTGAGCTAACTACTGCTATTGATTAGCAAATATGTTTAATATTCTTTTGAAATGAAAATAAATGAGGCAGTTCAATAAATAAAGCAATTTCATGCCATGATGACATTGCAAATAAGAAAAAAAGTCTAATTATGTGTGTGACTGTGAGAGAAGGTATGTCAGCAGCCTTGACATGCTGGAGTATATCATAAAGCAAGCCCTTCTAGTCTTAGCTCATCATGCAAATGCAGCCATGAAGAATGAGACTGTAAATTATTGACTGAAGAACTTCATGACTTACACCAGGACTGATCAGAGTTACTAATTCAAAAGTTTTTGCAGGTTAAACTCTTTTATACTGATCACTGCATGTCATTTATCATGTTTATAACAGGGTAATATTGAAAATTCATATTTAATCTATGATCAGGTATAACTACTGGAATATTATTACAATATTTGGATTTTTTCCACCCCATTCTTGTTCAGCTGGTTATTTCTATCTGAACGCAATATCATGCACTTACTGAAATAGCATTTTTGTGTTTTCAGATCACGTCTCCTATTTGTAAAGATACTTTTGGAAGTAAACCCTTTAGAAAATTTTGACAGGTTTCCTAGGATGGTGTCAGCAGCACCTATGAGAAGCATACTCACATACTCTATTTCTTCATTTGTGCCATTAAGAAAAAAATCTTGAATCCGAAGAGATACTACTGAGCTTCCACCAATTTTGATGGTGAAAGGTGGGTAACTCCTATCTGGGAGCAGTTTTCTGGCCAGTTTTACACAGGGACTTTAGAACAGATTGAAAAAGATTAGGATTATCAAACAATTTACAGTAACATTATGAGAGAGAAATCCCCTAGGGAATATTATGGGGTTTTATCTGATGCTTTTTCATGCACACAAGCCCTGTCAGCATCCCATAGCACAACAGAATAGTTAGGGTGCTTTTCATTCTTGCAAGTATTGGGTGTTAATCTTCTCCTTCTTATATTCTAGGCAACTACAGATAATTGGGGGGTTTGTCTTTTCCAAAATTCACAGGTGCAGAATATGCCACGGGATGGAGAAACATTGTTCCTTTTAAAGCTGCAGTTATTGTCCCACGCACATAGGACACAAATAAGTGCACAAAAGTACATGTCAATATTTCATGTTAGTTGTGTAATTTGCATATTCTTCTGATAATGAAAAAACTGTGGCTTGCCTAATTAATGTAAGGGAGGAAAATCATTATTGATTCCAAAACATTATCCCCCTCCATGATGGATTTAAGAAATTTTTGTGGTCTTAAGCAATTTGTTGAATTTGAAAATTTTTAAAAATATTTTGCACACTTCAAACATGAAATGCTAATTTTGGCCTGGACTTCAGTTTAGTTATTGTCCTTTCATTTAATGTTGGGTATGCATTAAGATTCTAAATTATACGTCTTCTCAGTGTGGAAAATTTTTCTTTCTTTTCATAAGGACATCTGAAACACTTATTTCAAATTAACATGTGTTAAAATCTCACCATAAAAACAAAAATGCAAAACATATGTGCTTACTAAGATGTAAGGATTTTTTAGAGTTGTTCTTCCATGCAGATTATAAGGTGACAATGGTGTAATAGATCAGTGAAGAATAAGTCCATTGATGATTTACATAAATATTTGGCCGTAAGCATTTTCATCATGTGATATCATCCTGATTATCCATGTCTGATCACCTGAAGGTAACAAGATTACTAATTAATGCAATCCTCTTCTAAGCTTCTACACTATGTTTCTAGTCCTGAATATCTGAGTAGGAAGCATACTTGCAGGTCTTCACTCAGTCTTTATTCGATGTTTTTATTCATAATGTCATCCACATTTGGCACAGAAAGCAGATGGATAGATAACAGGAAATTTAGAAACCTGCTACGGCTTTCTTTCATGGTGCCAGCTGGGTTTCTTCAAAACAAGGGTCTTTCTAGAAGCAGGTTAATCTCTTCTTTTTAAAGCTCTGCCATTTCCTTCCATTTGTAAAAAAAGACAGCGGGTCCTAAACTAGTCCTTGACTATATATACAACATTAGCTTCCCAAGTTTTCTTGGAAAAGGCAACATTAAAAAAATATGTTGGAGGGATGATATTGTTTGTGAAGAATCACAAGTGAATAAGTATCATAAAATATTGCCAGGTTATTTAAGTAAGGCTCTGAGGGGGGAAAAAAGTCAGGTTTTATAAAGAGTTTCTTTATGTTATAACATCAGGTAGCTGTATTTCTGAGGAAACAAAAGGCAATTAAAAAAAAATCAATAATGGAACACATATTGCTTTTCCTTCCCTATATGTATTCACACCCACATTTTTCTTTATGCATCTATATAATTTTATTTGCATGAAATTTTACTGGCAAAGAGGTGTAAATTTATAATTAGTTGCTTCCCAAAGAATATTACACTTGTATTTCTTAACTAAATAAGCACAAGGTTAGCAATTTGAAACGATAATAAAGTCAGCAAAGAGAAAAAAACAGCACATGAAACCTTATCAGTATGACTGGCAAAGAAACCATGAGAGTTATATAGTGGTGGAAATTCTTCAGGAGAGTCAAACAAGTACAGAAAACGGTGATGCAGAGAACCACTCTGATATTTAATGAAATGCATTGACAGCAGCCTCTAATGATGAGAATTTGAACTGAAAAAGTTAATGAGTGTCAAGTTTAAATTTTTTTTTTAGACTCAGTTACTTTTGTTTCCTTGTCATCGGTAGACCTTTAGTATGACCAGGTCATGCCTTCTCAAAATTAGCAAAGCTGCGTGGTTATATTTTCCCTTTAGGGGAACATGTGCAGACATCGAAATTGCTTCTTTGACACTCCCAACAGCCTCCTCACCAGTGGCACCCCTCCACCTGCCCCTTCAGAGGATGTAGGCTTCCTGCAAGTCTTGTGACTGGAGAGGTGGGATCAGCACTGCTCTCTCATGATTTTCTTCCCATCTTCATGGCAGATGTTCTACACCACCTCAGAAAATTGCTTAATCTTCCTCTACTTCTGCTTTCTCCATGGTGAACAGGAGTGGGTGGGAAGGGAAAATAATAGCTACTTTTGCTGAGAAAATACTTAGAATGTTACACATGAGAAGTATCGCATGCAGAGTAAGTAACTGCAATAAAGAAAGAATTACTATGAAGTTTTAAGCACTTGAAGTGCTGTGGGAAAATTTTGCCCCTGAGTTTTACATGCTATTCATACTTGGATGGTTACTCTTTGGCTCATCATAAAGAGTGTTCTCATGTGTACAAATTTAAAGGACTGTTTTATAGATCATAAAAATATGTACTCAATTACTTCAAATAACACTTGGGGAACTGCATGTAAATGGTGCATAAATTGCCCAATGAATCAAGACAAAGTCTCTTTCAAAATCAGGAATCAGGAGGTAACCAGCATCAACAAACACATACACACTGTTGAGAAGGGGAAGCTTATTACTGCAGAGCAGTTTTCATCTGTGCCGTAAATAAAACAGGGGCTTTAAACAAAGCCACTTCAAACATGCATCTGCAGCAATTCTATTATTAAAGCTGGTAGTGGCTCAGGGACAATCAATGCACTTTGCTTCAATACTGTTTTGATTTGCAATACAGTGCATAGATTGTACAGCGCATAGATTTATGAAACAGCTTATTCTCCACTATAGTTGTTCCCAACAAGCTTACTTAAGCCCTATATATCATAAACTCTAAATCAATGGTTTGACGTCGCAGAGCTCTGGTAAACTGACTCCACGAAGTTGTAATTCTCCTCTCGCCCTCTGCCAAGATGTGTACTATCATCGCCAAGGCCTCTGTAATGCTTCTAAAAAGCATTTGTAGAATGTGCTATATTCATTACGATGCTTTTAAAAAACACCCCATCATTTGATTGGGGGCTTATTGGATTTTGTCTTTTTCATTTTTACTTTTTGACCCAAAAAATGTTAGATTCAAATCCTACTGAAATTCAGTGCAGAATTTTTTTCAGCTGATTTCAGTCACACATTCTCAGTTCCAGGCTCAATAACGTACAAGCAGAGCACGACTTTTTGGAGCATTTTTATACCAAAAACAATTTTAAAGCTTGTGCTAATTTATATGGAATACGCTAAAATCTTATACTCCAAATCTGGTTCCCACAACCTGACCCATTCAGAAGAAAGAGAAATACGAGTCTCTTGGCCGCTTCTTACTTCAGATTAACTACATCACTCTATCAGTGAACATGGGAAATGCCAGCTGATGGAGAGAGCTAGATGTTGGTGGAGGGGCTGGTGAGAATCCATGTGGTTTGGCCCTCAATTCCTTCACCTTCATATGCCATGGTCATGGGGACTTGCTGTGGGCAAAGGGAGACCTTGTCCCCATCTCAGGCAACATATCACTTCTCTGAAGCTGAGGACCACAGATGATGAGGGCCTAACTGTACATAAAATTTTTCCTACTTTACCTTTATCAAGCACCCTCTACGTGTGGAGAACAAAATACTTCTCAAATACTCAGTAGTATTTAAGGCTCTCCTAAGTGAGATCACTGGAAGAGGCACACAAGATTTAGATGGTTGTCCTTAGTCACTAAGTTATTTGATGACTGTGCAAGGGGCACAGATTTTATTGCATGCTTATAGGTTAACTTGTTGATGCTTCAATCTGGAGACCAAACTACAGGAGAGAAGAGCTACCCTGTTTTGAGACAGGGGCTACTGATTTTATGTTCACTATTGCATTATGAGACTGCATTAGGAGCAAGGAAACAAGCATCTGATTATAAAAAGGAAATACAATTCAGTCAGTACAGAATGAAAAAAATAAAGTTCTGTCATTCAACATCATTACAAACCATGCCAATCACTCCACACAGAGCAGAGGTCCATAAACACAGTTTTGACTTCTTGACTGTTTAAGATGGATAATTGCTTCTGAAGGCAAATGAGTCCACAAATGTGTATTTCATTGTGTACTTTAAATTATCAGTCACCAGTTTACAAAGAGTATCTGACTGGACCTACTGCTTCTAATAATGCGGTTCATAATAATTCATATTAAGCTGGGGAAGGAAAAGCATTTTTTTCCCTAAGTAATGTCTCAACCTTTACTTCAATAATATCTCAATACCTTGCACTTGAAAATAAATGAATATGCACTATGCCAATTATGTCAGGAAATAGTGCTTTATATCACACTTTCTGGCCTGCCTCCTTGTCCACTTTTTATGCATGGAACAAGTTCCTCATAAGCAAAAGCAAAGACAGTTAATTTTCCTCACTTCTGCTTTTATCCCTACAAGTGCTTTTCATGGTGTCTGTTTAAAACAAGAGTGAGTAAGCAGTTTGGATACCCTTCATACCACACTGCTCAGGACCTCCTGAAGATAACTGGTACTTTCTCTCAACACCACTTTGTATCCAGATGCTGTCCAGCTGTTACATAGATAGTTCATTGCTTAGGACAAACACTCGCACAGGTTGTGATGCAAAAAGATTAGGTTTTGTGAACAGCATCAAAAATACTGATAATAGAGCAGTTGCAGTAGAAGTAGTAGAAATAAGAATCATATCAGTTCTATCTGATGTGAAGATATTATAACCTCCCCTTTAAAACAGGACCAGCAAACAATGTGTTTTCCTGGCTACTTCACATAATATACAGTACAGATAATTCAAACACACAAACAACTCTATCATCAGTTAAACAAGGCTGAATTCTGTTCTTACATTCAGTTTGGAATACTGCATTTAATTCAGGGACATTTTCATTGATTTAAATATGCCATGTGTGAAATGTTGCTAATGCAAATCTCATCCACAAAACTTTAGACCTCATAAGGTCTAAGACATGGCTTTTAGGGTCAGGGTTTAAGTAGGTGACCTCTGTAAACCCTCTACGGGGGTAAATTTAACCTTGAAAGTAATATTTTGCAACAGCCTCTTGGAAGAGAGTCATTTTTCTATCCTTTGATCCCTATTTATGTTACCTTAATTTAACCAGTAATGTTTATATAAAACAAAGATTTTTGACCTCCGAGACAAATATTTTCTGCTGCATTAATGACATTGACTGACCACTGGCCAGTGGCTTTACAGTCCAGAAGCTGCTCTCATTTTTAAGCCTCACATGTACCAACAAAACACTGTGGTGTTACTGTATACCTTCCATGCAGAAATTCATGCTTTCCTGAGATTTGGAAGCTTAAATTGCTCCTCTGGTTAAAGTAGACAGCAGTGCTATCTTTATCTAGCTGTTGGATGCTTCATTCGATTGCCTGAGTCATTGGCAAAATAGCTTGAGGCTAGACAGGTATATTACTCTTTAGAAACAGATGGTGTTGCACACAGGAGATTTGAGAAACAAATTCTTAACGCAGCAACAGATCTCTCTAAAATGAGCTGCCCAATTTATTATGGTTTATATAAAAATACTGCCATTACCCTCTATTACCACCTCCCCACCCCCCATTAAAAGTACAGTACTTGGAAACAGGCATCAACAAAAAGGAGTTTTATTTTCTGGGAAGCAACATCAACAGAAAAGAATAATTTTTTTTGTGTGCAGCACATATTTTGGCAGAGTCAAATTTGGAAAATTAATGTTGAAGAGAAATATTAGATAAGGATGTTTTTGTCACTAGTGCCCAAAACACATAGTTTTCTGAAGAAAATGCAGTCGTTTGATATTATTTTTTTTATTAAAAGCTTGGAGGTGGGGGCCAGAGGGAAGAAGTACAGAAAAGCAGTATTGTTGCAACCCTTTCCTGATTATTATCTTGCTATTTCATCATCCAGCTATCTACCTGCACTTTTCTCATGGTTTATTAAAGATATATCACTATTTCTTTCCAACTCTACCCATTTAAAAATAAATAAACGGGCATATGTCATTATTCCCTAGCACAGCATTGAGTATTTCAATCACAGCATTTCTAATGCCAGCTCTGAAGTGTGAAATAAGCATCACATGGTCAAAACTGCTCTTTAGTTTTCTAAGAATAACAAAACTTCATTTCAAAAGAAACTCAGAATCTGTGAGGCACAAGAGAGAGCAAAGAAGACTACTATTCCTATACACTTGAATTTCAGTTTTCAATTTGGCTTTGAGGCTTCTAGATTTGGACAATTATATTTGGTGAGAACTTTGGAGAGAAAAATCATTCTCCTGCTTAGAACAGTTTATGGTTTTGCCAGCACTAATTCCGGTTAGGGACTAAGTATTTGTTAGCATTTTTTTGGTTTATATTTTCCAAGAACTTGTAGTTTACAGGTTGGCCATCTTTGTAAAGGATGAAAGAGGGAAAGTCCAAATACAAAATAGCATACAATGGTTTGTTCCTCACTGTTGGTCAAACACCAAATTCAAACAGGTAATGGCAATGTATACAATCGCTATGGAAATGGAAGTGATGGCAGCATTTAATTACCTAGATAGCCACAGCAGGTGACATACCTCAGTAATTTTTTGCAGGTCTAAGGGGAAGAAAACCACCAATGCTGTAAGAGTTATTATTTTCAACTAAGGATATACTTGCCTGCTTATGGCTTTACCAGAACCTAGTGGGTACTAGATAGAAGAAGAGATGTTCTTCAGGGAAGAAAATATAAACAGCATTAAGAACTGCAGTAAGAACAGACTGACTCATCTTTTCCTTTACAAAATGGGGTGACATCACTCCTCCAGCTGCTCAGCATGGGGGAGGTCAGTTGGTGATAATCCTTGCCAAATGTGTCCAACAAGCACAGATGAGGAGTGGAGCTTTCACATCATAATAATCTTCTTCCCTCTGAGCTTGTGGATCCTCTTTTGGATGAACACAGCATGGTCGAGGGCTTCGCATAATTTCAGGGGATATGTCTAGCCAGGAGGAAATGAAGCCAGACAGAAGCCACTCTTGGAGGCATTGTTCCATGGCAAACTAGTCAATAATCCACCAGAAAATCCATTGATGTAAATGCTGATTGGAGATGCACTACCTTTAGCTTCTTGGCTTTGCTCACATCAATATGTGTGGTCATTGTGGGCATGCACACTGAGGGAGTAAACAATTTAATCTGGGCCACTAATGCTCACAACTGAATTTTTTCAGCAGGGAAAGAAGCCAGATCACAGCATGAACTGTCCAGAACTCTCTGATTTTGTCCTGAAATTTGCAAGGAGATGATGAAGACTTTTTGCAGATTCTTAAGTCAGAAAGGCGTATGGACATGTTTTGTGGCTGTTGACCACATTCAAGAATTTACAGAAAATCTCTTTCTCCCATGCTGTTAACATGGAAGTGGCTAGATGTACCTTGATGCACAAAAGGGAGTGGGTATCAATCATGGTACTGTTAGATAATACATTACTTGTAGTGCAAGCATTTAGAAAACTGGAGACTAATTTTATCAAGAGATTGCAAGAAGGAACAGCAACTACATGGACACCACATTTATTTTTTTAAGTGCTTGACTAAGTTTCTGGAATGGAAGCACCCTAGATAGGAAAATCATTACAGATACTTGTTCAAATTCCATTCAATTTCAGGAAAGTACTTTCTATTGATTCAAATGGTCTTCACATCAAAGTCTTAAAATTGATTGAGTTGTTTTTTTTTTTTTTAATGCAGTTGAACTCCTTATTCACAAGCCACTCATGTCTTCTCAATAGCCAGCTAAGTCTAAGCTACATTTACTGGGAAGTGTCCATGTTCAAACTAAGCACAGAGCAAAGAGTGCAGCAATAGGGAGAAATAGTCAGAACAAAAAAGGGATGAGCTGTAAGCACATTTTATTTAAAATGTACAGTGACTGAGGACCACTTGACTGCATTGTTCCCATTCAGCTAGGGTTCAATCAAATAGGTACCATATTGTCAGCACAGGAAAAATAATCTGTAATCCACTAATAATATTCTGATGAATTTTAGATTACCTTTATTGTTCAATAATAGTCTGAACAAATAAGCAGAAAATAAAACCCTCTGTGGAAGGCACTAGTCAACTAAGGCAGTCTAGAGAGTGTCAAAATCTGTAAGAATGTTCTCCAAGGATTTTTGATTAGTCAAGTGGTATTTCATGCCTTACAGAGGATTTTAAAACCTTTCAGTGTAAGGAGTGAATAGTAAACATGTACTTATAAATATATGGGGAGATTTTTTTCTGTTTTTCTTCAGAATAGCAAAAACCCCACAACTTTCTATTGTGGGAAGCTGGCATTTTAACAGACCATCCCTGAAAAACAGGGGTACCTTTACATCCCGGTACCAATTTACCCAGTGCATCTGAAAATATTGAGGCAGGATAATACTACTCAGTAAAACTATTCTGTTTACACTGAGCAGCACCTCACTCCCCGAAATTTACAAAATTAGTCTCATGTCTTGCATATAAGAAACCGATGTTGAAGTGAATCAGTCATCAAGTCTTGTACTCCACAATAACAAAGGTCTGAGCAATAAGTTTCATTCAGGCAGGCCTGAAAGAACCACCAGTTTTTATCCTGCCCTCTAGAAATTTGTTCTCACCACTCCATAGGAAACGCAAAGAAACAACACAAATCAAGACCATAGCCCCACAAATAATACTTAAGATTCTTGAAATAGCAGGAAACTTGTTATATTAAACTTCAAAATGATCCTAGGACAAGACTGGTCCTCATATTGCAGTCAAATATAACAATGACACTAGCTAAAATCCCTGCCAAGTTCTCTTGACCTCAAATCTGAAGATGGACTTAATCTAAACAAGTAGGCAAGACTGAGATATTTTTCCATGACATAAGCATGGAAGAGAGCCTGATTTCATGTTATGAAAAGAGTTTTAATCTCTACAAGCAGAATCAACAGCACAGGTACACACAAAAGGGAACTACAGTCCTGCCAATGGATGAATAATTTCAACTAAAACAAACTGTACTCACAGTCATGCCAGAAAGTGTTGTTCTATTTTAATCCTGTCATAAACTGCACAGGGGAAAGTCCTCCCTTGGAAAGAAACAGGTGGTGACCATGTAGGCAATAGTGCAAGCAACTTCTTTAACTCCATGCTATTGTACTCTCTCTTAATTTTCAATTTTAATACCAGCTTTCAACTAAATAACTTGGCATTAGGTCCATAAATCGGCAGAGCCTCTCTGCAGCAGCAGTAAAGGAAAAACATGCCTCTCTGTAGTTTCACAGCTGACATTTTAAAAATATGTTATTTTCTGACTTTCCTCCCATCCTTCTTCAGCTTTACTCCCTCAGGCTGTCAGTT
Organism: Struthidea cinerea; assembly: GCA_013397865.1. NCBI lineage: Eukaryota > Metazoa > Chordata > Aves > Passeriformes > Corcoracidae > Struthidea > Struthidea cinerea. The sequence continues at coordinate 904,565 of VZTI01000464.1, forward strand.
CTACCCAAGCCCACTCTGGATTTAGGTGTCTCACTGTTTCTTTAAATTAACTGTTTGGAGCTATCTTATGAGTTGACTAGCCAAGAAGAAATGGATTTTACTTTACATGGAGTCATTTCAAGGTAATATCACCATAAGTGAATGGAAGGAAATTGATAACTCTGTAGGAGTCTTCAGGCCCAATTATCTTCCAGATAATAATTATAGTTCTGATATCAGAACACAAGGTCTTCTAGCATTTTGCCTTTTGTTCTATAAGGATTAAAATCAAAGCTGTTAACTTCTTCCTAGCAACGCATGAGCTTCTGAATTGGGTTCATGAGGTTCACAAGCCTATTGGCATGCTAGGAAGAAGGGTGCCAATTTCTTTCCAGTGTACTTCTTGTTCTACCATTCCCGAGCCCTTCTCCCTGTTGAGTCATACCTCTAAGCCAAAGATTTTGTGCAAAAAATATCAGTGTGAGATATGCGCCTTATGCTGTTCAGCAAAGATTTTGTCTAATGCTCACACAGAGATGTGCACGCCATGTATACATCTCCGTATACAGTCTCCTCTGTTATGCCCAGAATCATATTGAATCCATCCCTACCTGAGAGGGTGTTACTACTAACTGGTGAAAGTGTTTCATAAGAGACATTTTCTCCTGGAAATGTCACAGTATGCTTTTTGTTTGTTTTAATTATCCTTGTACTGGCAAAAACCTGAATGCAGCTGCACTGAAACACTGACACAAAATTTTGCATATTTCATAAGCACATGTTTAAGTACAACACTCAATGATAAGACTGAAACTCTTACCTATTACACAAGTCAAAAGTTCTCATCCAATGCTCAGTGGAATAATTTTTGCTTTGTTCCATCAGATGGAAGTAATTTCATTCCCAGAAATTTTTAGTCTGAAGATTCATCCATTTGATTCCTTTCCAAAATTTCTCAGGCTATATGATGAAATTTCTCCCTGCCATACATTGACACTCTCTGTGGCAGATGAATTTCTTTGCTTAGGCTGATGCAACCACAGATTTTAAAAACCTTAAGCCACTGTTAAAGACTCTTGAAAAACTCTGCCTTATCTCTTTCTTCAAAACTCTGCAGTGTCATTCTTCAAAGACTGATAAAAAGACCTATTCTCTTGTGAAACCATGATATAAAACTTCAGTATACTCATTGTTCACTAAGGTAACAGGGAGCCGCCTTCCATTTAATTGCTGTGACCCTTCCTGCAGGTTATGTTCTCCATCTACTGTGACAATCAAATACACAGTTTCATAAACACAAAGTTTCTTTAAGTCCCACTGTCTCCAATCTTGGAAATATCTTTTCCAGAGTGGACAGATGTTCAGCATTACCTCTGCCTCTTCTGGGAATGTCGTCAATTCTCTCTACAACAGCGTTGAAAGATAACCTTCAATAGATTTTCCATTGCTCTCCAGGAATATCCAGGTGGTGACAACATTTCATAGGGCAAGCCATTACATTTCAAGTAGCCCTTTCAGACCTTTAGAGAGGCAAATGCCTTCCTGTCTCCCACCAGTCTCATACGTTGACAGTTTACAACTTGCTGCACTTAATTTTGACCCTACACTGGGGGTGAGATTAATCATAGGTACCACAGACATTTTTACCTGACTGAACTAAAGGCAATAAAGGCAAAGCTTATTCAGGAAGTTGCACTGGTGACTCAATACTCCCAACTCTTGATCTTTATTCAGGAAGCACAGAGAACTTCTCTCAGGACTTTGACTAGACCTCACCCTGGACACTTGCAAGCTTGGTCAGCTGCCCTTGACTCAGGCTACCTGCAGCTTTTCTTAAAGTTTCCTAGTAATTAGAGAGGCTCAAAGACCCTTTTAGCTGGTGCTAGGGAGAGGCCCCTACAAGAACCATGTCTAGAGAACAGCAGCTTGTGCAGAATAACAGGAAATATATTTCATATATATGTATGTGTGTGTGTAGGTATACGTACATGTGTATATATGTATTATTTATAGAAGATCTGCTTTATTTTCCCTTTGCTGTTTTTTTTTTTTAGTGTTTTGGGGACTCGCATCCTGGATTTTGGGTGGAATTTGGTAAGTGCCCTTGTTTATTCAGGCTACGGTTGTTATAATTCTGGACAACTTCAAGTTTACAAACAAGCATAAATAAGTTCCTTTATTTCAGAAGCACCTTTCCTGAGCCTGATTGCTTTCAGATGGCTTTGTGTTCTCTGGATGGATTCTACATGCAAGCCTTGTAAGTTATTCACTGTTGCTTCCACTCGAGTTGCTAATCCTGTTGCTTTGGGGAAGATTAAGTCCTTTTCTGTCAGCAATAAACTTTAAATATTCCTATCACAACACTAAAAGCAAATCAACCCTCCACTTTCAAGCATCCAAGCAGGCAAGCAAGTTACATGCCATTAGTCTGACTGGTCATCTCCTCTGTAGCAAAAGAATCCTGTTTTAATCCTGCATTATATTGCCACCAAACCTCATCATCTGTATCAGATATTCCTATGTTTCAATCTTCTCAGTCTTTTTTGTGCTTACAGTTTTCCAGTCATCACTATTTTGTAAAACATAATATGAAGGAATGGTTCATTTAGTGTTTTCCTTCCCTTTGACAGCTTTACGAGGGAATTCCTTTATGTTTGACCACTTTAAGCTGATGTGCAGTGAACAAATGTACTATATGATTATGATTGTAATGTTTCTGCACCTCACCTTCTATAAAATGATGTGTTTTAAAAACAGTTGCATTCAGAACAGTAAGGGTGGCATGATGTACAGACACACAGAGTGCTTCTTTTTCCAGGCTGCATCTTCTCCCCCCACCTCCTTTTTTGGCTTTAGGCTAAAGTAAAACCCACTAACGTTGAAAGCACATAGATCTTTGTGCTCAGCCATTCCATTACAGTAACTGCATTCTACTTCCCAAAATTCCCCTTTCAGATGCAAAAGGAAATTCTACCTTTTCTTTTGTTTGTTGTTCGTAACTTCAGCTCTTTGTAAACCTTATCCCACAACCAGCTGTGTTTAATTCCCAGAATAACTCATAAACGTACAAAGCTGGCTAGTAGTTCTTGGGTCCTCTGGGGAGGACACTGATAATGCTGCATAAACTATTATCAGATTAGCATTTTCCAGTGACATGACTTCTTTTCCTCCACCCACCTTGGTTGTGCAATTTATGCAGCAGATGACATAATGATCTTTGACATCTCACACAGCATATGCCGTATGCGTACGACAATGGGATAGCACTGGATGGAAAGATAAGACCTCTTAGTTCCTTGGCACTACATCTGTCCACTCCAATCATTATGGACATTTGCATGCTGTTTTTATTTTCTTTTAATAGGGGATACAAAGAGAAGGAAATAAGTAATAACTTACTATATGTAGTTTACTTTTTAGCTAAGTGACACCTGTCACTGAATGAGACTTCTATTAAGATACTTAAAGAATCAATTTTTCCATCCCTTTTATCTTCACAAGTCACATTTTTCATTTTCTGTTGACACTTAGTCATCGATGTTTTTTCCATGCTGAAAAAAAATAGTACTAAACTATATATGCTTCAAAAATACCTCTCTGTCCTCTCATAAAGGTGCACTTCCAAGCTACAAGCAGTGCACAGAACCAGGAGCTGTGCTTCTGATCTGCACAGACAATACCTGACTTCCAAAGCCAAGCCTCAGAAAGGCTGTGCAGGAAAGCACAAGGCTATTCTAAAACCTCACCAGAGGAAGCAGGCTGCCTGGAGCAATTTTTCTCCCTTCCAGTTCAAGGGATCCAAAAATGTTTGTTAAAGACCTGCACACATACCAGTGCTTTAGGGAATGATCTTCATAATGAAGTCCCTGTACATAAAAGGATACTGTTAAATGCCTTCCGTGTCAGTTGTCATTAGTGTGCTGTTCAGAAGCACGCACACAGAGATTTGTTCAATAAGCTGCAGTCACCACACAGCTTCAAATATCTCGCTTTCGTTCTGCTCAGTAATTCACCAATCCTAATACAACTGTAATACTCACAATATTCCAAACTTTAGAGAGCTGCCAATGACTACAGTTTAAAAAAAAAAAAAAAAAATTTAGAAAAAGTTTTGTTTTACGTACAAAAAAACCGCTGAAATTTTGTCAAGATATACATTTTGAGATGTGAAATTCGCTGCTTGATTGATGCTAGANTCCCTCATCATAAGTGAGGACTTCTGCTATAAAATCACCCTGGCATGGGACCAAAGATGGGCAATAATCAGCATTGGAATAGTGACAAGTTCAAATCCCATTATTTCACAAGACAGCCAGGCCAGAAATGAATGGTATCTGCAAGAGATAACAATGAATCTCATCTTCCAGCAATACACAGAACTGGCTTCTTGATCTGAAACAGAAACACAGAAACCGAAAAATCACGAGCTGGTTGTTCCCTTGCATATAATAATGCATTTTAAAATCCTAAGTCCTCAGTACCTTTCTGTCTCTCCCTGCTGCTTTAAAAGCTGGGCTTTTTGTAATAAAGGAAATACATTTAAAAATAGGTAAGGAAGAGGCAACTCCCTAGACATTTAGAAAGATGTAACCTACACTCTCTCTTCCACAGCTAAAGCAGAATACACAAAAGGGTATGTGGAATTGCATTGTAGTTTTGTCCTGTAGCACCCAAAAATCTAATATTGATAGCCCAAGTCATACTCATGGATCTTTGACATTACACAAAAATTCTATGAGAGCTTATGGGACAAAATTACAGTTATATGAACGGTAGCCTTCAAAAGAAAATATTGGTTTGGTCCTGGGTTCTTCAAGCTGGCCCTTGATGGAGAAACGAACAATTCTTTTGACTCTCAAAGGTATTATTTAAAACACAGATATATATTTCATTCTATGAAGCTCAATGAGATTAAATATCTTTCAAATACAGAGTAAATGAGAACATAAACGAGTCAATGGTGTTACTGTTGTTATTATTATCATCAATTTTCAAGGGACACAGGTTTCTCTGTAGAAGAATAAGAATACATTGCAATGAAAAACTCTTTAATATTTCATGGAGATCCATAAAGTAAGCAATCATCTTGAGCAAACAAATAAATACTGCTAAGTGGTAGAAGATGCAAATCAGATATTTAAGCTTTTAGGCATTCGGTTTACCTGCAAAACAAATCTGAAATTTACAGCAGAAATCTGTAAAAGTAGGAAGCTGTGTTTGCTTTAGGTATTGGGATGTGGCAAGTCCTGTTTTCTCTGCAAAAGAGGTTATTTGAAAGGACTGTAGGTCATTGTTGCTACAAGAGTACCAGAGAAAATAGAATGCACTTTACACTGCAGTCACTGATGAGTAAAAGAATTGTGCACATTGTGTGGAATACACAGGAACAACTTTCTTCTGTATGTTCCCCTTATTTTTCATTACGTTTGACATTTCTGAGACTTGTTGTAACTTCTGAACTGCCTACTGCAGTGAGTGGTAGGAGATCAGACTTCACTGCGTTATACTATGGGGCTGCAGAAAAAAAGAAAACGTGAGAAATTGGAATGACCTGGCAGTGGTTTGAAGGTTGAGGTGGTGTCCTAGATCTTGCTGTCAAATGAAACACAAGCTGTGTGTACATACTACAGAAGTTCTGCACATAGTGAAAGAAATGCTTTGTCTTCCTTGTTCTTTTGCTGTGCTGCAACATGTAATATTGAAGTGGAAATAAGACATGACCTGTACTTGTTGTTCCCAGCATGTTTAATGGTACAGCTACTCCTGAGAGTCTACATTTGCCTGGGACTCCAGAGTAGGACACTGCCAACATAGACAGTTTAAGGTCAGTCCCTTTACTAGTACAGCTTGCTCAGGATGAAAGTAGAAGAAAAAATTGACTTTTGGTTGGCAAGTCACATATTTAAAACCACCATAGATGTTACAGGTAAACTAGGCACTGTTTAATCCTCTCCTCGTTTTTAGAGACAGACCTAGTTATAGAGGTTCCTTACTGTCAAGGTAAAGGTAGACTGGATTACCTTTTTCACCCGTCAACAGAACTGTAGTCATTACAATGCTTAATTCTTATATCCTTCCTGAGTTTACATGAAATTAATTCTGAACCTAAATCCCCCTTGATGTAACTGCTCCATGTCATGGATGCAACACTTGGTCAGAACACAAGAAGGTAGAGTTTGTTTTGGAATAGTCAATGCTCGAGGATTAATTTGTCAGAGACAAATAAACAATGAGTATTACTGGTGCATGTGTAAGCTGACAATCAGAGCTCTCATCCAGTCTGTTAAACCGTACTTAGGGAAGCATGGAACTGGCATTTCATTTCAGGTATGCAAGGCTGCATTTCTTGCAACCGCTGACTTGAGCACAGCTTTTCTAAAGAAAACAAAATTAAAAGCTTTGTCACCCATCTACCCATTGTGTTTGGATGAAGATCTCATTGAGGCAGCTGTGCTTCCAGGAACTGTTCTGAACTGGCCATTTGTCTGGTGTCACTGGAGCAACTAAAAGGACTCAGATGCATGACTGGGATCTAAGCCTCCGAATAACAAATCCTCCTTGATCTGTGACAGCCAATTTTCTTGGATACTTTCCTCTGGTATTATTTCTTTCCTCTTTTTCAGTTTGTTTTAAGAGTGCCAAAGCCATGATCTCAATATATTATAAGCCCTTCAGATAACAGTTTCAGGATTATGAAGAATAGTTGAATGACTAGCAGTAGAGCCAAGTTTGTCTTGTCTGGTACTAAATCAACAGGAATACTTTTTCTCCCCCTCTGGTGCTAAATGTCGAAACAATCCAAGCATTTCACATATGGCAGCATTGCTTTAAATCCTCCCTTCTGTTTAGTCAGCTTCCATGTGTACCACTAGACCACTGTTTATACACTATCAACCATACAGGGAAAAATCTCTTAAAATCTGCTGTTTCTTGGTTCCCTTCATGCTGATTCTAAAGCTTCCTTCCTTCATAGTAGTTGTCATTCTGATAAGAGGGAATCTGTTCTTCATATCAACATAAATCAGGAATAGGTTCATTGCCTTGAGTGAAGTGATTCCTCACACTTCTCTGTGTGTGTGTGAAAAAAAATACTCTCATATTCCAGCAATCCATTAAACCATAATTCAACATCTCTGCAGAGGTTAGGACACATTGGCATTCAGTAAAATGTTAAGCAGGAGAAAAAACATCTGAGTGCTCCTCCTTGGCCCTGGAGGATTTGGTCCTGCACTGGTGAAAGGGATGCTGGAAGGGCAATGTTTAGAAATCAATGAATAAAATAAAAACCCTTGAAAGGGTCCATTGTGTACCACAGTATCAAGTAAATTCAATGGAAATACTATATACAGTAGGAAAAAATTAGTGTTAACCAAGTATTGATGGAATAAAAGAGAAGATGGAACTACCATGCAAAGGTGAAAATATCACATTGATGCACAGTTGTTCTACATAGCCATAAATTATCAAATCATGTTCTTGCTACTGCAGAGTCAGGTGTACTGATATGAGAACCTGGATGGCTGTACGTAGCAATGTAGCATTGAAAAACCAACGGCTTTCAGCTGGGTTTAAGCTAAGAAAAGAGAGTAGGAATTATTATGATCTTGACATATGCTGAAGAAGAAATTTGCCATTTTAAGAATCCTTTCCCATTCTCCTCATGCCCAGTACCTTTCTTCATGCATTCAACATTTCTTATATACCAGGGGGATTGATGCTATCCTTTGGTGAGATGTATGTTCAGCTTTGGTCCTGACATTATATGTAACTTCTATATGTAACTCTTACTATGATAAGATGGAGCACCCCTGACACTGCCATGTGAGTAGGGAAATAAACAGGATGGGAGAGGACATCACACGCTCTCCGCAATTTCTGCAGTTGCTAATACAAAACTGAGTGCCTTACTTCAAAGGAATATGTAGCTCCAGCTTTGCCTCAGAAAGGTGGATGCACTGATAACAAATTCAAATAGATTTCCTATCTCCCTATGTTGTGGCAGGTTTCAAAAGTGATGTGTGTCTGACTGGATTCTCAGGTCTTCCAGGTTCTTGCTAAAAAATTCCAAAAATCTGGAAGTCCTAGTCTGTGCATTAATGTCTGAATCTGCAGGCAACTACATCTTACAGACTCATAAAATTGAGGTTTTCAGGCTTGTGGGACAGCTGTCTATTGGACCGCCTCCATGCTGCAGTCTGGTGAAAGCAGCTACCAAGTCAGGGAGTTCACGGGTCAGCTGATTCTGGAAGCTGGATATAAGGAAATGTCTCTGTTCTGGATTAAGACATATGGTGGCCATAATCTTTGCACCTCTCTCCCCTCTATTCAGTGGTGAACAGCCATGAACTTAACAAAAGTCAGACTGATTTCACTTGATAGCTGCGGGAGTGCCACGTAGTACATGCTGTCCATCTGCTGCTCTTAATATCAGTCCTTCTTTCCCCCTCAATATGTCTTCTCTGAATATTTTAAAAAAGAAGCTTTATCCTTAGAATCCAACACCTATTATATATTGACACGTGTTTTTGTTTGTGTCTTGTTTTGTTTTTGTTTTCTCAACACTTCATCCAAAGCAAAATGTTGTGTTGTTTTACTAAACACTTTTTCTCTTACAACAGTATTCTGGTAATTTATAGAACAGTGAAAAAGCAACTCCCAAGACACTTTATGGATCAGATCTTCAGCAGACACAATGCGGCGTAGCCCTGTGCGCCCCACTGAAGCAATAACAATTGACACCAGGGGATGGTCTGGCCCTGCTGTAGCTATTCCACCTTTGAACTATTGCAGCAAAAGTCTTAATGCTCATAGCAGAACCAGCAGCATTTCCCATGTGAAGGCAAATCCACACAATGAGCCTATGGGGGGTCATAACTGTGCTGAAGAACGTCTGAAGGGATCCCCTTATTTCAGGTTTTCCATGCTATATTCAGCAAGAAGGGCTACAAAACTAAAAAATACATTCGATTATGGTTTTCTTAGTTATAGAAAAAACCCAGCAAGGCTGAGATCAACCACTGATTCTAAAGGCTTTGTTAGTTCATGACAGAGATGCTGGGTGATGATGATATGTCTTTTACATTGCAAAAGAGCACAGACATTATTCCAAGATTTAAACCATGCATTTCCCTTACCAAACCCAGTGCTTCATGCCCACAAGCCTTGCTGACCAGAACAACGGGAAAGCTGCACACTTTGGATGTCAGTGGAAATAAGAAAGAATAAGACTTTGTGGCTTTTTAAATCTTCCTTTACTTTCTTGACTTTTAAAATTTCTTTTCTATCTCATGAACTGATGTACTGCACAGGTGAAATACTCAGTGAGTGCAAAGGTGATTTTCCCCTGAGTATTATAGTTAGCAGGCCTACCAGCTCATTGATTCATTAACCCAAAATGAACAAATTCTTTCATTTTTTTTTTTTTTCTTTCTTTTTGGTTGCACATGGTTCATTTCAGACATATTCCCCTCTGCTTTCAGCAACGTAAGCAAATTAACACCAGTGAGACTCAGAATCTATGAAAATGCATCCTCTGAGCATCTGTTAAGTAGATTTTTGTTATGCCTTATAAATGAGGATCAGATCTAGGTCAGGTCAAGTGCTGTGAAGGACATGCTAAACATACCAATTTGCAGCAATCACTAATCTCTGTTTTCTGCATTTCTAAGACACATTTCTGCATTTCTAAGCTTATTCATTGAACCAACATGCAGAATTATTGATAGAATTAACATATACAACGGCAAAAGGAGGAAGTGTCCAGATTTCTTTTTTTTTTTTAACATTTGCATTTCTTTCTCTCAACTGAAATCTATAGGGGTTTTGCTGTTTGCAGATTTGATGGAAGAGAGCAGTGTTAGTAGCATTTGGAAGATACAGCAGGAGTATTCTAAGCACATCCATGTTAGTCTTTGCATTCTTGCCTCCGCAGGGATGAAGGGGATCAGAATAGATTAGGATGGCTAGATAGACACAGAGACCGACCAACCAACCAAACTGTCTCTGCTCCCCTTCTGTGGCTGTTGTCAGGGGTCTACTTAATGTACAGTAGTGAAACAACATGCACTCTGTCACAGAGACAACACACAGAACATCAAAGTAGAAGGCAAAAATCTTGGCTTCACTGGCATTGTCCCTCTCACAGTTCATCCAGACAATGCCTTTTACTAAGTGTTACTCCTATGAGAGACATCTTGCACAGGATTTAATCAGTACACCAGATTTCCCCACTTTAAGCATCTTTTCAGTGTAAGAAACAGGAAACAGAAAACAGAAGTGTGTTTCATTTAACTGAAATCAATGAAAGCATCTCTGGAAAAATATTCTCATTGACATCTTTACCCAAGTATAATCCTCAGTGACTCAAACTTTGGATCAAACTCTAAGATCACAACTGCAATCAAATTTTGTATTAAAATACTGCCTCAAATGCAACTGTTTGCTAAGAAGTGCCTTATTACTGGAAGCATGATTGTTGTAATTAATGATTTTGCTTTACTTTTGAAAAGAAATTTTATGAATATTGTTCGGGCAACAATAATTAATAATACATTTCAATTACATTTTACTCAAATTATAAAACCACAAGGGTCAATTTTTCATTGCAGAGATGAAGTAAGTTTCTTCTGAATCATCCAAATCAGCATTTTGCAAGGCATTTTCCTTGGTTATCTAAAATGTTGTTTGACAGGGTATTTTTCTAAGGAAACATACATTCTGGTGAAAACTAAGTGTCCAGTCAAATCAAGAGCATCTTTACAAAAAATATGAACCTATGGTAGAGAAAAGAAGATATGGATGTGATAGCAATTTCCATAACTAGAAAAAGAAGCTGTCTGAAGGTGCTGTGATTAATAAGTCACCAAATCAGCGCTTCTTTTATGGCAGCTTTGGAGAGAGACTCAAATAAATCAGATTTGTCATAACTCTAAATACCATTTGAAATGTCAGCTGGGATTTCAAACTTGGTGTACCATGGCAATGTGTTTGTAAGCCTTGACTGCACTTCACTAGGAGCCTGTTGTTTTCACAGATCAAGAAACCATTTTCTGTGGGAGAAATTCTTCATTTTTTTCAATCATCTTTCTTCTATCTGTTCACATCAGATAAAGATGCTCATTCTGTTCAATCTGAATGCAATTTTTCTTAACAAACACAACTCTGAGTATGTAAAAGTTGTTCTGCCAGAAACTGTTTTAAACAATGCTGGCTTTTTACCCATTTGTTTTTCACTAAAACGTGTGGCAGCTCAGTGCAGTCATATTGCCTGCACTAGGAGGCAGCTCACTTACTTTCCATGTTTAAAAATGCCTCTTTGCCTTAGAAAAGGTCTCTATTCTTCACAAGCCCTCAGCTGAAATGTAAAGGGTCATTCACTTGAAAGAAAGTGATAAGGGATAGGATGGGATCAATGGAATCTCACAGCAGTTTCTTTATGGCATTTTGGTTTTCAGTGATGAAAACATGAATATGAATCTGAAATAGATTAAAGTCTAATAGAGGAGCCATCAACAGAAAGCAAGAGTATAAAACACATTGGACTGGATTGGTTTAGACCAGGCTGTCTGCAAGTTATCTGACTCACCTGTACCTTTACTCTTCCGAATTCAGTTGTGACCGCCTCTCCAAGATGTATACCACAGAAGGCAGGGAATACTTTAAATTAATAAGCTGTCAGCAGCCAGCAGGGTGACAGCAACATTGGTTTTACACTATTTTCCATCTATTATATGAAGACTGCATAGAGGAGCGGAGGAGAAAGATCTGACTTGGGTTTGCGGCATGAAGATCCCCCTGAGTGTTAATCTGCCTTTATGCGGCCATGCCAGATTGAGAATTATATCGTTTTCTCAGCACAAAGTCACTGCAGTTCAGCAGAGGATCTACAGATGGAGTAATACCTGAGGTGGCACTTTATGTCTTCTCAGATAGTTGGGATGGTTTAGGACATTATTTGTCCTGACCTAAGATTCCTGCTACTGTAGAAACATCACAAACTAATATTCAGATACAAGGCTGTGTTTCTGTTAGAATGACTACAAAACACATTTTTTTTTATCTTCTTTCAATTCTATGTATATGTATTTTGTCAGTAAATTCTTTTCCATGCTATCAATACATTTGTACTGTCTTTATAAAACTGCATGTTTACAAAGACTCAGGAACAATTTAGTTTATTCAAGAGAAGCCTCTTATATAAAGTGTTAAATTCCACCTTTGCAAAACTCCCAAACAACTCCCAAAGAAACAAAGGCCACCATCACTGAAATGAAAAATATTCAGTGTCCTCCTCAAACACCAAAAATATTATTTTCCTGAAAAATCTCATGACAGCACAGGAATAAATGGAGCATCCAAATAACTACCTACTCATGTAATCTTTTAAAGATAATTTTTCAGATAAATTTTCATAATAATATAAGCCTATGATTAATTTATTCTGAAATTCATTTATACTGAAATAAAGTGAGGAAACACTTCTTATCTCCTTTTCTTCAGTCTTGTAACTCTTATAAAATGCAATATTAAAAAAGGTTTGTTCTCTAATATTCTTTGGAGAAAGGTGTTACTCATTTACCAGTGTGATACACAGTGACAGAGGAAATGATTCCCTGTTCTGGATTAAAACTCCGAAGTGCATGGTGCAAATACTGAGAGAAGAGAATGTGCAATGTCTGAAGTGGCAGATACAGAGAAGGAAGGCAGCTGGGCAGAAATGTACTGTCAAAACACTCTGCACTGGCAAACCAGACCCTGCGTAACTACAGGAAGCATCTTCACGGTAATTCAGGAACGTTTAAACCCCTCTGCTTCTGCAGGCATTTAATTGAAAAGGATAAAAATTCCTGCAGAAAGTCAGAATTAGACAATAACAGGAATGGAAAATAATAATATACATAGAATAGTTCCTGTCCTAGCATCCTGTTCCACATTCCTTTTGTAAATGAGTAATTATTTTACTTTTTTATTAATTCTAGTAATTACAAAAATGTGCCCATTGCTTTTGGAACATTTATAATGTTTCTGTCTATAGGAATGGACCAAAAAGCACCGTACCTTATGTACAGCACACTGCCCATACACAGGTCTACGCCAAGCAGAAGGTACACAGGTGTCCTTGCTACCAGCCCTGCAGCCACCATGGAAAAGAGGTGGCCAGACCAACCATTACATGGGGAAGCCAGCTCGGAAAACGCAGAACTTCTGTGGAAGCTCTGCTTAAATTTTAGGATAGTTTCCAGGTACATGATAACTCTCTAGCCAGGGGCAACTGTTGTTACTCATATGGCTGTGAAATGTTTTTTGAAGCCACTGGGAATCTAGGTGTGATTTTCAAAAGGTGCAGTAATCCAACCTGGTGTACTTTCCCCACGGAAGTGTTAGCCCACCAGCTACACTGTCTGTTTAGTAGAGGTAGAAGAGTTAGAAGAGTTAGAGCAGCAAGGTCTAGCTTCCATTATAAATCAAGCTCAGTTTTTGCTTCACAGTAGCATAATATCAGTCATTTTTAGGAAGGTATTTCTGACTTACATTTGGGTGAAGACCTGAGTCAAAATCCAGCAAAGTATATGGAATCCTAGGAAAATATTTAATGCACACGATAATAGGTTGTGACATCAGAAAAGAAACCTTTGTTTACAAAAATACATTGATTCTTAGTTTTAACTGTGACTCAGTAGGACAGGAAAAAACCATATTTTTTCAGTAAAGTGAATGGCTTTGTATTAATGACTTAATAGCTTGATATTTTCTTAGAGTATTCCTGTTGAGGTTATAAATAATTTTCCTTCATGAGCATTATGTCAAAGGCTGCTTTTCAACCTGGAATATCAGGTTACCCTTTACTTCCATTAAGATGCATTCTTCTCAATCTATAGAGGTTGCATTTCCCTTTTTCTGTAATTTCAAAAAGGTTTTCTCAAGAAAGAACAGGACACAAGTATTTTACACTTCAAACCTTACCCATTTATAAAAATGTTCTAAAAGCCCAAGTAGGAATTCAGTTTTTCAGATGCATTGTGTTTCCTGAAAACAATGAAAACCTTTTCTGCATCCACAAAGTCAGCATTACATAGCAACAAGATAAAATGGTCTCAGTTCAATCTGTTGAAACACAGCCAACTATTTTTTTAAGACTAGACTGTATTAAAAGCTTTCTCAGTACCCTTTGCCAGTATGTACCATTTTCTTAAAGTATTATTAAGGCTCTAGTAGTGAACTTAGGAAACTGCAACCAGGAGGGACCTTTTGGATCATCAAGTACTATTCCCTGCTACTGCAAGGGCACCATGTCAAGTATTATCACTGTAACAAACTTTTCCGGTGCTGTTTTAATTCCTCTTTTACCCCCATCTTCTGCTGGAGAGTTGATAGACGCTTGGTCACCCTCCTCTAAATCCAGGGGGGCAGCCAGTGCGCATCTACCAGAAGCTGTGTAAACTGATGAATTTATGAAGAGCCAGAAAAACTTCTTGTAACTTCTCAGCCTCTCTTCCAGGTCCTCTAAAAGGTGATTCAGTTTCTGAATTTCCTCACCCAGGAGTCAAATACTCCCATACAATCTTTCCAGTAATTTCTTTCTGAGGAAAGAGTGCTCTAACCAGGTTCAGTACATGCAGACCCATTTCTTTGAAAGCCTGCTTCTTTCTTCTCCCATACAATATCAATTATTTATCCCCATCAGTCCATTTTCTCACTGACATAGTATTCTTTGCAATATTCCTATTTTTCCAATTTTCCTTCTATAAATTGAAAATACTTCTCTCAACCATCTCTACCTGCTTCTAAATTTCTCACAATAACAGAGCCATACTTCTTAGTTGACTTCTCACTACAGTTGAAAGAGACATATCTGTTTCTTGTCCTTAGATGCTCCTCTAACCTTGGTTAGTTAAGCTGAAACTATTACACCAAATCCCTGCCCCAGTCTGTCCCCCTTTTGATTGATTTTGGTTTTCTTTAAACACCTGGTATTAAGAGAGGGACTAGCTGGTACATATATAATCAAAATTAGTACAGAGAAGGGGAATGGTGGGACAGAGATGCATATACAGGCTTGTTTTACCAAAAAGAGGAAGTCAGCCTAGTGGGACAAGGAGAAGGTGGCAGGAGAAGGGAGCCAGACCTCAGGCTGGACCACGGAAATGAGCACCTGGTTGAGTCAGGTAGCAGAAATTCTTAATGCTGCTGCAGCACACACCTTCAGAGCTTCGATTTGAACTCCAGAGTCCTGCTGCTCCAATCTCAGCAGCAGGCTGTTATGTTCCCTAGAAAGTCTGTGGATCCATGGGTGACTAGATTCAAATGGCACTGAACAGATCTTGTCCCATACCTCACTCCTTGCCCCTTTGCAGCTGAAGGATCCGTGAATGGAGCTGCCCTGTACAGCCAAAAGCTGAAAGGGATACAAGCATGGAACTGATGCAAAGGGAGCAAAAATAGGAATTAGTTGGAGCAGTGAAGGAGCTGGAGACTGTGCTGCACAAGGTATTGGTTTGGATCTATATATAACATCAGATTAACAAAAAAAAGAAAACAAGGAAACACTGAGCTATGAGCCTATAATTTAACCTCATCAGGGTTCTGGTGGCATATAAAGGACTGTGGCGATTTTATGTCCCCTGACCCTGCAGTGAAATCAGTTCCCTAGCCTACTAATCTTATCGTTGGAGTGACAGGGAGTTCATTTTGAGGACCACTAGTAGGTGTGTGAGCCAAAACAAGCACAAAACCAAACTGCACAAGGTACTTTAATAATTCTCTGCTCAGAAAGATGACAGAGGATTTTTTCATCTGGATTTCGCCTGTGATACCCATCAGAGCACAGCCTTATGTTGAAGGCCACTGTTTATTTTCTATCTGTGAGGATTTGCTCTTCAGGGAGAGACAGACGTTTGTGAGAAGTCATGTCATGTCTCTCAAGACAAAGCTGCAGCCTCCAACGATGTGCAGAAACAAGTAGTTTACACAGTCTTTAGTATTTTTAAGGGAAAGCTTTCTTGGTGGAAAGGGGATTAAGTGACAGGACCACCCTAAAAGCCAAGAGTAGCTCCAAGAGTCTCCTTGCCTAGTGAGGCTCTAATACTTTTAGAACACATGTATTTGCTCTTCTCCTGTACAAGCATTTACGTGACTTATGCAAAGCTCAGGCCGGTTTATTGTACGTTTTTCCAGCAGTTTTACCAGAAAACCTCCTCTTGTGAGGAAGGAGAATCATGAAGTTATGGTCTCATCTACCTGCAGATTAAAAAAAGCTTAGTAAAGATGCAAAGTTAATGTGAGTTTTCTGTTATGTAAGAATTGTTTGTAATATAAAGGGCATGACATTGATTCTATTTATTTATTTATTTGTCTGTGCAAGACAACTTCTCTCATTGGGATTATTTAAATTATCTCTGATTTTTATTTGGGGTAACTTCTACTTTAATCCTCATGTAGTCAAAACTATTGATTTCATTAGATTCATTGAAGCCCTTTGTGATGTTAATTCTGCAGTAGGAGAGATATGACAATAATCAAAATAATGGCAGTATCTGCTGGACCTCAGAGAACAAAATATGTAAGAAGAAAAAAGTTTTTACAGTGAGAAAACTTGTAATACCTTATACAATAAAAATTTTATGCCCCTTCTGGGAAAGTACCATTAACAATACACTCAATATATATTTCACATTGTGTATGTTATAAAGTCCTTGGTTATTAATTTTTTAAATTAAATATGGGACTTATTTACCACTATACTGGCTTCCAATCCCTGTAAATTCTTTCTGTATATCTACTCCTTTTCTGGGCACAATTAGTTACTATATAATCTAATTAACAGTTTGCATCTTTTCCATCAAGGGATTCATGACCTAAAATACCTTTTTTTAACATTAATAGTTTCTTTCTAGTAATTTATATTCTACAGGTTGTTCCCTTCATGCTTTATATCAGTCAAGTGGGATATCTCTAGAAGCTTCTTGCCCGTATTGTTTCATAAATTTCAAGTTCATTTCTCTATCCAGCTTGTTCCAGGAGGATCCTGCTTCACTTAAATACTTAAATATGCATTAAACTTAAGTGTATAGCAGAATACTCTTGAAATCATCTAAGCCTTCTAAATTAAGCAGGAGCTTAAGAACCTTGTTGAATTAGGGTGTACGTGCCTTAAGACATGCTGAGGTATCTACAGTTTCACAAGCAGAAACGTTGTGGTTTGCTTTTTTTCTTTTACCCTACCCTTTTTTTTAAGGCTTTTATCTGATTGAGATAAATTTTCTGGAATTATCAGAAATTGTGACACCAATGGTATTACTTCTGCTCATTTTTCACCTTCGTTATGCTCAATTTAAATAAATTTTGCAGTTAATATTGCATTTCCTGTTATTTATGTGACCTGATTTCAACAGTATTCAGGCTTTTTTTTACCTCTTACCTTCTATCTGCACAGTAGGGACAAAAATGAGGGGAGAAAAGCACTCCAAAGGGAAGATACAGATACTAAACAGTAAAGAAACTAAACGGGTTTCACTTGAAACCAGGAAGGGTCAGAGTGAAAAGTGAGCAATAGGGAAAGACTGCTGTATGTATAAGAGCATATGATTTGGGAAGACACTTAGAAGAAAGAATATGCAAAAACTCTTCATCTCTAGGTTGCAAGTTGAAAATAAAGAGGAAGTCAAATGCAAATGGAGTGACACTTAAGGAGAACCAGGCAAAGAATCAACACAGAGGTAAACACATCTACACAAATGCTAGAAGGCTAAAAGAAAACTGGGAATGTCTATCTCTAAATAAAGACACTGATTTACTAAGCATATCAAAAACCTGGTGACAGGAAAACAGTCACTGAAGTACTGTGATGCCATGACAAAATATTCAGTGAAGAAATAATAAACAGTGCTGCTGTCAGAACAGATCAACACATTTATGACAGTATGGAGGTAAACCTCATCAGCAAGCTAACCATCTCAGGAAAGATCCAAAATCCACATGGATTTAAATTCCAGGCCTAAACAATGTAGTAATGGCCTTGTGTTACTGAGTATCCCCAGTGAAAGGCCAAACATGAGGACAGAAAACCCAGTTGTTTGGGGTTACTTCAACAATCCTCATGTAGTCAAGGGAAATGTCACATAAATACTTTGCATGGGATGTAGACGCTGAAAATTTTTAGCAGAGAAAGTTTCCAGCTTCCTGCAGCATTCTGTGAGAGCTCTGTGTTTCTCATGAAAGCTATGAAAAACACTGCTACGGTTTTTGTGAACTAATTCTTCATCATTGCACCTGGAGTCTGTTGTGCAAAGATGTTATGGTATATTGAAGAAATATTTTCAAATAGGAGTTGTATAGTCTCCACCAATCATTCTAGGGGGTGGCTGGTCAAAGAACCAACAACCTCCCGTCATCTTTGCAAACCAAGTTATATAATTTGGTTTGCAATTTATAATTAATTAAATATTGCCACTTTCTTCCTGAACTGGATTGTGTTGTTTCTCACCATTCACGGTACAACAGCGACATCGGGACTCTAAGAAGAGGAAAATAATTTATAGGTCACTGACTGTCCTTCAGTGAAGCACCCACCCTTTCTTCTAGTACCTCCTAAGCAAAGTACCTCTACCAGAGAATCTTCCTCAGAGAACCTATGGGGCCAACTTTTTAGGTATATCAAGGTCAAAAGATGTCAAATGTATCTTCAATCTTAAAATAGGGGTTTGGAGTAGGGTGGAGGAGGAACATCGTGAGTTACTGCGCTGTAATCCTGGCAAGTGTCTAAGGCCAGTAAGTAGAGGCCTATACCGTTTATAGCATAGAGATTCAGCTACCACACAACTTCTTTTGAGTGTTTGGTTTCTGTTACAGATCTGATGACATTTGGATGAATGCAATAAACTTTACAAGACCTAATATGGATTCCCTAAACAGAAATCCTGCCTTAAAAACCTCATGAGGGTTCTTTGAACAGATTTATGACCATGTGGACAAGACTGATCCAGGTGATATGCTTTACTTAAGTTTTACAGCTATTGTCAGATGTAATGAACAGCTTCCATGCAAGGCATGAATGATGAACATCCTGCCAGGAAAGGAGACGATGGTTTGGGGATATAGAAATCTATAAAATTTTGGATAAAATACAGGCTGTCCAATGAGGCAGGAGGAATAGACTCAAAACAAACAGGAGGAGGCGGTTCCGTGCATCCGGCAGTAGATCTCTGTGACAGGATGGCGCAGGTGCAATTCATAGGGGTCAGGGGAACATAGCAGAAGTAATAAGAAGAAAGATCCAGAGCACACTACTAACTGAGCAATGAAAAGGCCAGGAAATTTCTCAGCTGAACACAGCTAGAGATTTGGAAAGAATCAGAGAAGTGTACGTGACCGCCTTTTACTTTTCTATCGTGCCTGCTTACGGACACTGCTGGAGATCACTTTCTGGGTTGAACAGACCACCTGTCTGAACCAGCACTCCCTATTCTTACCAGGGAAAAAGATCAGCACAGCCTGGGCTGCCTGGATATGCTAGTATGTCAGGCAGCCAGCACTGCCGTGGGGAAAGGATGGAAAGGAGGAGGAGTTCTGGGAGAGAGCAGGAGAAAAATGGGTCAGGTTGGCCAAAACAACTCAGTGATGCCACTCGCTGAGGGCAGATGGCAAAACCCAATAGAAGACTTTGTGTATGCTTTATGAGAAAAACAAAATACCTTTTTAATTCTAATGAGTAGGAGCAGCTTTTCGAAATTCCTATTTATTCCATAATAAACTATTAGTAATATTTGTTGATTTGTGTACTAGCCACAACTACTTCAGTGGTCTTCTGGAAGAGATTTTTGTTGTTTGACAAGTTTCAGGATTTATGGTCCCTACAATGAACAAAGAAATTATCAGCAGATTCCTTTACTAATAAAAATACAGAGAAATAACTAAGAAACTAGGAAAAAAATAGACATTTTAAAACTGTGATAATATAAAATTTTCTCAAAGGTGTTTTAATTAACAAGTGAACTGCAGTAATAACTAAGACCATTGCCTTAAAAAATGAGTACCCCAATCATTTCTTTTCAGTAAGTAAAATTTACTTCAGTTGTAATTTATGGCATACCCTTACAGTTCAGCATCTCTCCAAATCCTCTTCCCCTGCGTACTTTTCAGGGGGTTAATTAATTTCATGTACAAATGAGTGCAAAATATTATCTATTTTCATTATTATCACCCTAATAGCATTAAATTGGTAATCACTTTGATTCTAATGGAAAGTCATAAATATCTTCTTGCCTTCGCTTGTACATTTTATTTTCTATACCATCAGACCAAAGCTGCAGTAGCAGACTGGGCTTGCACACTTGGCTGCTTCCCTTCTCCCCAAGCTCAGCAGCAGCTGATTTACTCAGTTGTTAAAATAGACTGGCAGTCTGAGCTACTGCTGGTGTTCAACAGTCAGCCTCACCTGTTCAGCCTATCACTGCCAAATTCAAAGAGTTTTTTTTCCTCATTTTCTCTTTAAATAACGCAGTAGTGGAATACTGAGTTTGCACATAGTGTTGCCACATTAAGCAACAACACACGTGCTGGAGGACAGGATTTGCATTGCTGAGATACTAGATAAATGGTTTGAGAAAAACCAGAATTCAGTTCAAACAGGACCATTTAATGATACCATTGGGCAAAAATTTTCTGCTGAGGATGACAAGCAATGAGGCAGCAGCATAGTGGGGTACAAGCTGAACCTAAATCAACACTCTCAGACCATGGAATGAGACAAATACCATCACTGGCAGTTACAGGACACTTGAAATTTCTTCTTGCACTGTATAGCAGAAGCAGTGCGAAATTTAAGCACTGTGCCTTGCTTTGGGCGCGCTCTACAAGAGGGATGCACATGCACAGGGGGCAGCCTAGAGAAGGGCAAACAAAGTACTGAAAGGCCTGGAGAATGTGGACGCATGAGGAAGAGCTGAAAGAGCTGGCTTTTAGTCCAGAAAAGTAAAGCATGAGAGGAAGAATATTACTGGGCTGAGAAGGCATAGTGTAAAAAAGAAAAGGGAATGGATTGCTCTAGATATTTATGAGGGACTGAACGTAGTGCAAAAAAGACTTGAACTTCAGAAAAGAAGATATAAGGATATTTCCAGGAAAGCTTTCTATAGACAAGGACAGTGAACCAATAGAAGAGCTGATGTGAGAAAGATATAGAGCCTCCATTATCACGCTTTTCAAATAAAATATAGGACAAGCATCTGTCAGCATCTGACACACTCCTGACCTTATTCTGAGGCAGAGGCAATAAACCAGGTGACTTCTCAAAAATCAAGTTTTCTTTTGTGTATATGAATGGTTTAATTCACAAGTCCTGCATAACAATCTCTTTATTGATACAGATTGTCTGGTTCAAAAAGAACAGAGAATATAAACTGATCTTGTAATTTCTTGACCTTGTGACCAGGTGGGAGTCTTGAAAAAATCTAAAGTAACACCTGGACTTTTTCTAGGTGCGCTTGCAGCACCTCTCTAAAAGTGTTTTGGCCCCAAGAAATTGCATCAGTTCAGCAAATTAAATTTTAACTTCAGTTATTCTCCTTTATCAGCAATAATAAACTTTAAACTGTATCTACTATGCCACAGGGGTCCTCCATTGCTTGCCTTAGCCAGAGTTAGAGTCCCTCTGCACACCCTAGGTAATGGGCCAAGTGCTTAGAGATTCCCCTACTAATTTACATCTCTGCAGCATCTTATCTCCCAAAATGCTTCATGGTGCTATGAGGACATCTCACTGAAATGGAATGAGCCCCGAAAAGAAAAGACAAATGCCAAGGAATATTCTGCATGCTGCATGCTTTAGGATAAGAGCAGAAAAGTAATTCTGGCAATGACAAGAAGAAAAAGCAAAGCTGGATCTTTGACATGCACAGTGCAGGCACATCCTCACTTGAAGGATGCCATTCAGAAGAATTACTTCTAAATTGATTTCCCAAATATATTGCTCCCCAAACCATGATTATGCACTGTGCAAATATATCCCATTTGAGTTCTCCTAAAACTCTAATGCATAACAGTAGGAAAGCAAACTGTGCTTTCTAAATGTCAGAAAAAATTAATAAAGCCTGAAGAAGGATATGAATGTGCCTATCTTTTATTTGGAGTTGTAATTTGTAGTTATCAACGATGATGTTCATTACTGAAATATAGTGCAATGACTGAAGTGCCTAATTCAAACTATGTGCATTCACTAAAGAATAAATGCAATCATAATTCCATAGTCAGACTCACTATGCCAGACCCTTAATAAATGTAAATTATCAGCTGAGGATCTGGACCAGCTTTGCTGTATCTTCCTCCCAGTTTAAAAGAAAATGCCATTAGTTGTACATAAGAGATACTGATGCTTCTGTTTTAATTAAACACAGCAGGACTTTTACATTTTTGTGGCACTGCCTAAAAGGAGCTCACAGATCAACCTAGTCAAAGATTCCAGACTGCTCAGAGCAGACCTGAAGATGGAAAGAGTCATTATGAGTCCAAGATTAGAATTAACCATGATACCAATGATTGCTGACACAAAAAGAAATGGAGCCTGTCTATAGTACACATGAAAAGCAAAAAGAGATGCTTGGCAAATATAAATGCTAATGAAAAAACTTACATCTAAATAATGCCTGATCAGTTCATGAATTCAAATTATTTCTCAGTCTTGTATTAACTATCATTTAATAGCTTGGTTGACACAAGCTCATTTTAAAGCAATCAGCAACTGTTCTCTCACTATTCCAATGTGCAAGGTTAAGTGATGTCCAGCCCCAACAAGTGCCAATCTGATATACTCTAGGTAATCTTGAGGTGAAGCAGTAATCTGCTTGCACAAAGCATACTACAAAGCCACATACTTCTCACTTCACTGCCCTGTTTATTTACCCAGACTAAGCTCCTGCCAGTGCAGCTTGTCAGAGGAGTAACTGGGCTCGCAGGCCCATCAATCAATCAATCAATCAATCAATCAATCCAAACGGACAGTAAAGCTTATTCTGAAGTTCAGCACAGATTTTTGTGAAGAAGCTGTAGGCCTCTGAAATACTTAAGAGATGTAAATAAATTCAGTGTGATGCCTCCGCGTGTTGCTATGAATACGTTAAGGGGACACTGTCAAGGTTGTTTGGTTAAGAAATTGTTAGGCACAAAATTTGAAACAAATAAAGCCTACACAAGACTTACTGTGTAACCCAGCAAAAACAAACCTCAGCCAGCTATTGTTTGGCTCTTTCTGGTTTTATTGTGGGTATTTTTGTTGTTGTGGGGGGCTTTTATTCGGTGGGTTGTTTTTAAATCCATGACCTTGAGAGAAGTTGGCTTACCAAATGAATAAATCACAGGAACGAGAAAGCCAAGATATATGTGAGGCATTTTTTTGGTAGGGCTTTTTATTTTTGTGTATCAAACTTAAATAATAGATGTGGGGAACCAGATCAAATTTAAGCACATCACTGGGAAAAAAAAAAAATCGGAGTTCAGTCAGAAGATATAAACCCACTTGAATTGTAATATCTGCTAACCATTCTATTAAAGCTGTTTTATTTCTGTATTGAGACAAATGATTAAAATTAATTATGCTATATTTCAGTGCCCAAAGGCTTTAGAAGTTAGAGGACATATTTAACCTCTTTCACAGATACCTAAAAGGATATAGAAAATACTATCTCACCAGTTGTTTATTTTTTTCTTACAAAAGTCAAATATGTGGCCACTGTGTTTCTAACTGCATATCCAGCAAAAGAAAATATCTTTTTAAGAAAGCACTAGAGTAATGTTAAGTAGCAGGAAATAAAATTATATCTCTACATTTACTCTGACAAACCTAAACCAGAACCATTCCCTTTTCTGTCAGAAAAAATATAATCCATTAAGTGCATTCAGATCCCTTCTTTTTCTGGTCTCTTTTAGAAGTGTTTTTTCATCTCAAGCAAAACCCAACTTTATGGAAAATCAATTGTTTCATCTTTTAATATATAGTCCTTTGGTTTCTGTTTTGTTTTGTTTCTCCCAGTGAAGCTTTCAATATCACCTTTATCTTCTATGGTAATCATTTCCAAAATCACTGTGAAAATTCTTTTCCCTTTTTGTGTATCTAAAAATATTGCTGTTTTTATTATCCAAAACCACACAAAATATTCCAACCAACACACAGTAACTTAAAAAATGCATTTAGGCTATGTTTAATATTCTCTCAATTAAAGAAGGGCACTGAGGTGCTGGAGAAGGGCAGCAAAGCTAGGCAAGGGTCTGGAGCACAAGTCCTGTGAGGAAGGGGACTAAAGGAGCTGGGTTTTTTCAGCCTGGAGAAAAGGAGGGGTGACCTTATCACTCTCTACAGCTGCCTGAGAGCAGGTTGTAGTCAGGTGCAGGCCAGCCTCTTCTCCCAGGCAACTGGTGACATGATAAGAGGAAATGGCCTCAAGCTGCACCAGGATGGTTTAGGTTGGACATCAGGAGGAATTCCTTCATGGAGAACGTTGTTAAACGTTGGAATGGGCTGCCCAGGGAGGTGGCGGAGTCATCGTCCCTGGAAGTGTTTTAACAAAGACTGAATGTGACACTAGACCATGGTCTAGTTGGCATGGTGTTAATCGGTCAAAGGTTGGACTCAATGATCTCAGAGGTCTTCTCCAACCTAATTGACTCTGTGATTGTTCTATGATTAATGCATGCACACTTTGAGTTTGTTTGTCGTTGTCTGGCCTGGTATTTTTTAAATAGCTGGAACAATAGGATTTAGTGGAAATTCTTCACAGTTGGAGTAGATCACCTTGTTCAACTAATTGAAATATGTACTACAGGACTCTTCATCTAGGTTACACATTGACTACTTATAAATGAGTATTTAAAATTAAAAAAACATCCAGATAACTTTGTGGTGCTGTTTTACAACAGGAAAATCACTGAATTTCTACTGCTCTAAAGGTTAAGAATGGGACAATTTTTGTTTTGACTAAAATAAATATCACATATCATTTAAAACCTGATTCTACAAAAGTTAATGATATATAAGATATGCCTTTCTCAGAGACACCTTAGAAAACTACTTTTGTAAACATTAAAGCATGTTTTAAGTGAATGCTGATGAAGAGATATTGTTGTAAAATTTAAAAGTCAGAAGAAAAGGGGGAAGGGCGGAACATGGCATAAAACCTAATTTCCAAAAGTAGTTATGAAAAATTGCAACTAGGTATAGCATTCCAAACAAAATAAATGTATTGCAAGACAAAACAAAGAACGTACAAAGCCTTCAAAAAGAACTATTAAATCAAAGCATATAATTATTTGTAATCAGGAGATTCAGGTCATGGAAGTCTGGGCTGAAATTTCTGCAGATGTGGAAAGCAAGTGACTTTTAAACACCACTCTAACAAGTTTGTGGAGGCCTCAGAATAATTTTGTCCCTCTCACCAGTACCAGAAGTAGTGTATATGATGAAGGTGACCCTAGAGCTGTTCTCATCCCGCCCTCTGCACTGAGCCTGTGACTGCAGTCTCAGACAAGGAAAGCTTAGACAGAAGCTGCACGTGGTTTATGCATCTTCCTGCAGCAGGCTCAGCACACAGTGTGAGTACCTGTGGGTGGTATGACTGGAGCTTGGAACACACAGATGGGTCTCATTCCACCTTCCCAGAAGCCCTGCATCACACCCATGCAGAGCTCCATCACCCAGCTCGGGGGTGCGGATCCAAGTCACAATGAAACTGGGGAAGCAAAATTTCCCATGGCTTACTTGAAAATTGTTACAGAATGAGAAAGCACAAAGACAGGAAAACAACACAAGCAGGTGCACAGCTGCTTATTTCAGCAGCTCAGAATCGCAAGGAGAGAATCTGTTTTTTCTAGCAGAAGTTGGCAGCTTTGTGGTCATTATCCCAATTTGGCTGTAAACTTCCACGTTTGCACAATTCATTATTTGCCACCTTCCAGAGCTGCCACTGTAGAAGGGATACACTTCAAACTGAGATGAAGCACACATCTAACTGTATTGCAAGAGGTAAACTAGCAGCAGCACAAAGAGATTGCTTTAAATTTTTCAGGTCTAACTTAAGAATTACTTTCTTTGAGTAGAACATGGAACAGACGCAACCGAGGAACTACTTACAGCCTCCTTCATTTCAGAGCTAGAACTAACCCCTACCTATACTCCTTAATCATTTCTGTGTACTGTTGTGGTCAGTCAAACCGTATGTTAAAGTGTGCAAACAAATTCTTCCATGCTTATATCAAATATGTGGCCTTTATTATCCAGAAAATTCACTGTAAACCCCTCATACCTAATTGTTTTGGCATTTGTAGGAGGACTGACTCATTCTCCCAAAAATACAAGGTTTGGGAGACTATAAACTCCTACTCCCTTACTCTATTTGTGGAGCCAAGGGAGCAGCTGATTTTCATTTACTGAGAACTAGTAACTTCTCATAAACTCCAGTCCAGGAATTCAGAATATATGCACCCCTTGCTCTTCCCACCCCCAAAAATGGGAAAAATCCCAGTGAATCTGAAAGATTCTAGCTGAACATTTTCCAAAGTAATGCCTTTTTTTCCCCCCCAAAATTTCTTTTATTCTTTTCAGCAAATGATTTCAAGACAATATTTACTTCTCTTAACTTTCTCTTTCACTATTGAAAAGAAAAAAAAAAAATTAAAAGTATCACAAAAATCTAGCTCTGGTCTTTTACCTGAAAAACCTCAGGTAACATGCCCTGAATCACAGTATAAATGACAAATGAGGCTATTTAAGTGTTCAAGTTTACAGCTCTCTTTGTTCTGTTCTCAATTCCTCTCCTGCACACCAACATCAAACAAGTAAGAGAACCTTAGACATTTCTTCAACATTTGGCCCTCCTCATACACAATTTTCTTTCTTAAAGAAAAGGCAAACAAACCACTTTTTAAAAATTAGGTTCAATTAGGTGACCTAGATCAAGGTGAACAAGTTTATGTCTATATTTACGAACCTCCAGAAAATGATACTTGTTTGATCACATTTGATAGGACTCTTGTCACTTTGTGTAATAAAATGCTGTGCATCTGTAAAGTCTCAGATAGTTTTCTCTGTTCTCTTCGGAGTCACCCCAGGCAGGAACTCACCCCATCCACGACCCATGTGCATTCAAGCTCGGTTGTCTTTCTGGTGACTGGAGTTAATATAGGGTAACGTACAATTCATGACTTGGATATCATGCCAAATTTTCAAACTGTTAAGCGCCCTCTCAGATTTTACCCAACCAGCCAGGCTTAAGGGTTTAGAAGGACATGAGCTCTTTGCTATAATTCAATGACATTGGCTCTGAGCCTGAGTATTGCAGAGCATGTAGGACGCAAGTCTAGACACTATGAAAATTAAGAAAATTAAGTGATGCAAGTTAGCAATGTAGGAAGTCAAAGCACAGATTCCAGAAGAGGAAGGATTAAGCCATACTTCTTGACACCATCAAGTCAGTTCAAAAGCAGGATTGTGCTCTACCATCTTTATACAATCATGTAAAAAGGAATAATCATGAATTAAATTCCCAAACCAGAAAAGTGAGATTGAAACAAAATGCACCAAGTTAGACAGCCTGAAAGTTTTTAAAAATATAAACCTAATTTAAAAAACATAAGCTTAATTTTAAAAGGTTGTTTTGTCCTTGCTTGGTGAGATTTTATTTCTCTATTCTTTAATTGCAACCTAAAATTATTATAAGACCTTACCTCCAAAATACCTTTTATGCAGTGATTTTCAGATACATCAGCAACCTTTCAACACAGCCTTGTTGAGGTTGAGAGGCAAGGGCTGCTTGTCAAGGGATGTTTGTTTAATTAGCTGTGGGGTTTTTTTCAGACAGCTTGGACTATTTCAAATGAGCATTTAAAGTTCTTACTCAGAGTGAACCAGATCATTAAACTGTGTCTCCCACTGTGCTCACATTTAAGCTTGTATATTACTTCACTCACATGAGCGACCCTCTTGACCCCTCTCTGGGATCAGGCATCAGAACTGTGCTAGGATCTGCCTGTCCCCAGAATGGGGAATAAACACAAACGGTCTAGTTATGAGCCAAAAACATATTGCAAAACTTTTAATAAAGAAACTCCAACTTTTCTATTGAAAATTAATAGAATTCAGTTTTGTCAAGATTTTTTCTGGGTTAACATCAGATCTGAGAGAAGCCTGAAATCCTTCCAAGTGAGAATACTTTTTTGACAGCCCATTAATTTAGCCATGTTCTCTATGTCATTTTGGTTGCCTTTCTGATCACTTCTGAATCACTGTGAAAATGACATTTCAGAATTGTGTGTGAAGGTTTTCAGGGCCACCATACTAAAAGAAAGATTAGAAAAAAGGATAAGAGTGGGAGTTGCCATCTGACGTTGCAGGGCTTACAGTCAAGGTAAATTCACTTATCAATTCCCATCCTATCATCTTTCATTAGTTAGTTCAGTGCAGGGTCTGAACACCTCACGGACTACTTGTCACAGGGACCAAAAGAGAGATAAGAAATGATGTAAAACTATTTCCCTTGACAGCAGCAACACAGATGGAGACTTCATTCTGACCATATTGTCTTCTTCAGTGCCATCCCTAAAGCCATTAACTATCATAATGATGGGGCTCCAGTTATTTATTTCTTCACAATTCCCTGATGTTTTTTGCAGCATTACATCAGCGTGCCGAGACCTACGACAAGCCTTTGTGTTTGTCCTTGAAGGCAGCTGTCGCATGCAAAGTGCTCAGTCTAAGGTATTCACTTATCAGTAGAAGTACAAATGTGAGCTAAAACACCAATTCTGTACAGTAACTGATCTAACACAAAATAGAAACGTGTTATGCTTATTTGCTACATATCTTGTATCATTGCTTGTATCAGGGCTGGAGTGTTTGTTTTTTTGAACTTTTCTGGCATTATACTAATGATTAAAATCTTCAGATAATAGTTACTATTACTGTGGTTTTATAATTTGTTTCACTTCAAATGCCCTTGTGAAAATTCATACTTCCTGACTTACGGGGAAAAATAAAAACTACTGTTCTTAAAATTACAATTTAATAAAAAGTATATAAATTTAGCAGTGTAGACTGATAAAATTAAGAAATATCCCTTCCATGTTTTTCCCCTACATTCTTACTCAGAACAATACAGTCTTCCCTAGTTGTAGACCTACAATAAGTAGCTCCCTAATTCAAGATCTGGAAAAGAAATGTATTTAAAATTGGACATTACAGCAAATTAAGAAACAAGGTGGTGAGTGGTATAGGGATAGGGATAGGGCATGACTAACACCAGAATCATGCAATCATAGAATGTCAGTTTGGAATGCTACTCAAGGATCATTTGGTCCAACCTTTCCCAGCAAAAGCATCTTCTACACAAGATGGCCCAACATCCTGTCCAGCTGAATCCTAAAATTGTCCAACGTCAAGGAAACTATCCCTTTCTTGGGAAGACTATTTTAATGATTAATTATTCTCATAATGAAAATTTTTGCTCGTCCAATTGTAATGTCCCAGGGAATAACTTGTACCCATTATCCCTTGCCTTTTCACATGTGACTTGATGTAAAAAGGGAGCCTCCATTTTCTTTGTGGGCACCCTTTAAATACTTGAATGGTGTTAAGACCTCCCCTAAACCTTATTTTCTCAAGGTTTCCGAACCCAGTTCTCTCAGCCTTTGCTCGTATATCAGGCTTCCTTTTCCTTTAACTGGGTTTGGGTGGAAGATTGCGTGAAGCTGCTAACAAGTTTCCTAATCAGCTTGCACACATCAAGTAGACATTTACAGAAAAAAAGAAAAAAAAAAAAAAAAGAAAGAAAAAAATAGCTACAAAAGGTCTGGCAGAGATTTCTGACCCTGTGGACAACAGGGGACACTGATACCCCCAGCCATGCCCTCCTGCTAGGGTAGCACAAACTCAGATTTTTCTCATATTTTACTTCAAAGACACTAACAATTGTCACTAAACACAGATTTAGCTAACAATTCTCACATACTCCTTCAACAAATTTAGCTGACAGTCACTGAAATAATTTACTATATTGGAAAATGATGTTCAGAATAGCCCAAATTCAAAAAAGCTAACAAAACCAAACCACAATATAACAAGGCACTCTAAATAGCTCATTTAAGAGAACAACATTATTTATCTGCTCTGTGTCAAGGAGATTCCCACTCCAGCATGTACCCTGACAGTAGGGAAGCAGAAAAAGCAAGATGGAATTATTAGAGAGACGCATTTTGTATTCCTAACACTTTTATCCCAGGTGTAGTTATGTCACTTATTACATGTCAGGCCAAATTTAGCCCTTGGATGCCACTCTCACAACCACTGTCATTTCCAATGGAGCTGAGGTGTTTACATTTATGCAGCAAATTATGAAATAGAAGCATCCTAAAGAGCTGTGAAATCCACCTCACCATTTGTCTGCTTTCATTTACTTAGGATGTAGCTTAAATTACCGGTCCCTTCAGTTAGCCCATGTGTGATCCACGGAGAGTCCCTTTCTGCTGTGTTTGGCTTTCCCCGCGAGAGCAGGTACTCACACCTGTGCTACTCATAGTGCTGCTTGTCAATACAGTGCAGCAACCCAATTTCCTCGTAATTGCAATGGTAGCTTTGATGCTCAGTGCTACTGCTCTGCAGAAATTAACAGGGAGACGTTTGGTCCCTCTAATCACAGTGATGTTTATAATTTGCTACAAAGCAATTCAGCTAATAGGATCTTAACTAGAACAAGCTCCGTGGTGGATGCGTAGTGGGAACATGAGCATGTGCTGGACTCACGGCCACTTACAGGTGATAAATCTGGTTGCTACATTCAGAGTCATGGAATTTAATATGATAATTTGCCAAAGTGGTTTGAATTCTATTAGTAAAAAAAAACCAGAAACGTTTAAATATCAAACATGCCCATAGAAAAGGCCTCATTCAGCTCATTTGTTTAAAGCCCAAGCTGCAGAGTTACTGCGTGTCTGGACAAATGTGTGGTAGGCCAGCTGTGTCCATACACAATTCATGGACACGTACTCACACACCAAGCCCCTCTAAACCCCCTCTGCAAATAACCCCTTCAGTAGGGACAATTCAGAAATTCAAAATAACTCTTGAAATAACTGTATCACTCACACTAGAAATTATTTTGTGCTCCTACATCCCCTAAAAAAAAAAAAAATCTTTTTTTCTTTTTAAACAGAAGGCAAGAGGCTGAGGTTCTTATTTACATACATTGTTTTAAAAGCATTACAAGTATGTGAAATTTTGTCAATAATCACGTCTCACGCAACTCCCAAGAGAAGACCATGACCCTCCCTTTACATCCACCTTTATGCACAATTCTAAAATTTTTAAGTCTGTCATCTAGTATCACTTAAGGGCTAGAAATACTACTGAAAGAAAGACTTCCAGTGGGGAGTTGAGAGAACTTCACTTGCCCTCCAAGGACCACACATGATGACATTAATCAAATGATTAATGAAATGCATGAGGTACTTCAAGCCTGCTTCATGCAAATAATAATACAAAAACCACTAAAACCCACGGTAATTACATTTTCAAACATGTATTTTTTTAAGAGGAAAGTTCAGTAGATTTAAACTCTGGTGATTTATGGAGGGAAGGTGCATTTCACACGCCCTGTGGAACATCTGTGTCAATCACAGATCTGTGATTGTCTGTCACAATCTGTGTTCCTCTGTGATCTTCTTCATATGCTTTCATCTAATTCTGGAAGAGCACAAGCCAGGCCCTTCAGAAAGCAACAAAATACAAGGACCATATGTTTCCAGTGTATATAATGTACATAAACAAACATGCTAAGCGTTGGCTGGCCCTAGCTTTGGTGCCTATATTGAATCCCAGCCACAAGCCTGCTGCCAGTGGGTTGCATTGTTTGCACACTTGCAGAAGTGGCCACTTTTTACATTCTTTTTTATTGAAGCAGAATGAACAACAGGCAGGACTGCCAGAGAACAATAGCTTTTGATTTCTTGTCACACAAAAGTCCTCCAGTGCAGAAGTCTGGCACTGACAGGAACACTGAATGTGTTTAGTATTTGAACTCTTTTTTTCTCTGTTCTTAGAATATAAAACAAAATAGAATTTCTTCCCTGATAAGAGGAAATGCGAGTTGTACTGCACAGGCTCTGGAAGGCTTATATGTTTTCTGTCACTAGTTTCACCTCCCAGCAGTGAAGTATGGAATAGGTTTTTATAAAGATTGGAATGTAAGCGGGCATGCACCTGTATGGCCAAGCTTATTATTGACAGCTTTCATTTCTGCTCCAGTGGTGCATAAAAATGTGTGGCATCAAAACAGTAGTCCAATTTATCTGACAGGCAGCAGCTATATGCCTTTTCAAAGTAGATGTTTAGAAAAGAATCTCACATTAAATGAAAATCTCCTACCTGCTCAACTTCTGTTCAATTAAATGACTGCTTTCACTGCAAATTTTCCTTCAAAATTCCTGTCATTCAGGATTCCTATGCATTTTTCCAGCTCTGTAAGTGTATGTATCTTGCTGCTATGTGAAGAATCAAATTCTATTTTACTGCCAGAAAGAAGCCCAGATTTCCTAATGCAGACAGTGAACTCTGAACCACAGATTTCCCTTCCAGGGTTCAGACCACTTCTATGGTTGCCTCTACCTTTCCCGTCATGGATGTTTCTGCTGTTACAGAAGCTAAACTTTTCAGAGGATGCAGTAGGCATCCGTGAGGCCTCATTATATTTCCCACACTTGGCAGTTTTTCTGCCACTGCCTTCATCATACTAATTACACACCTTCTGCATAAAAACCAGTATTAAGGTCCTTGACTGACTTCAGATTATTGTCAGCACTTCTTATAAAGATCATAATTTAGGACAGGGTGCAACTCTATTGCCTGCATGTACATACACCTCTGATTTATGCCCTCTACTACACCATTTGCACATCATAATCATCAATCTCTGCAGAAACATGGCAAGTGAGCATCATGCCAACCACACACAGCTGATTCATATCAATTTGTGCACTGTGTGAAAGTCTAGACATCCATGCGCATTTCCCAAAATCAGGCAATCTGCCTTCAATAACTTTCCACAACTGTACAGCTCTAGAATCTGTATGCATACAAGATAATTTTCTTTGGGGGAACCACGTAATGAAAAAGGGTTGAATTTCTTTTCCAGTCAAACTCTGACAACATTGAAAAAAATCCAAACCTAAACAAAACAAATCTATCAACTTGTAAAAAGCGTTTTGGAAGAATTGCTAGTAGTCTTGCTGAGACCCTTTAGTTATAGCAACACTTTTTTTTCCCAACGATCTAATTAGAAACTCTTTTACAGTTGAGAATTTGAAGATGTTTAGGATTTTTTTAACTTTAGAAATTT
This sequence comes from Struthidea cinerea, assembly GCA_013397865.1. Taxonomy (NCBI): domain Eukaryota; kingdom Metazoa; phylum Chordata; class Aves; order Passeriformes; family Corcoracidae; genus Struthidea; species Struthidea cinerea. The sequence continues at coordinate 937,909 of VZTI01000464.1, forward strand.
TATGCTCCTTATTTCTCTGTTTTTTAACAGCTGGTGTTAAATTCATTAACCACTGAATTGATAGTGCACAATGTCGTTCAAGAGCAACAACTATTTTTATTATTGCTACTTGGAGACAGAAGGTAACACGAGGAATGGGAACCCACCCCTCATGTCAGACAGTCTCGAGATACAGACTATCCTCAGAGATAGCCACTAATTCAAATCACATCCAGGGATGGGATTTTAGGAAGCGTCACTATTTAAAATCCCGTTCCAACCATCACCCATAAACTATCCCTACCTTTTAGCTACAACTTGTCCAATGTACAAGAAAACTGAGCTTGATAATCTTGTTTCCTTGTGATGGAGTGTGCACATCTTAAAAAGTAGGGAATACTTCCAACCATTCCAATACTGTCACTTTAAGCTCATAAGGAAAGAAACCGTGCAGAAATGTGCTGAAGGTGGTGCCTTTCCTTGGTAGAAGATGTACCAGGTACCTGCTCTGGGAATTCATCCAGGAGCACTATTCCCATGGCAGGATGGCAGACGTCTACATGCAAACACAAAACAAGACATCTGTCCTGACCCATTCACCTCATAAAAGGTGAAAGGGAACATCATTTTATATTCTTGTCTCATTCCACAAATCACAGAGAAAGAATGTTTGTTACTGGTCTTTTTTGTAAGAAAAGATTATACAAGGAGTGATTCTGGATCCAACAGAAGAAAAAAAAAAAAACCTGGCAAAGCTTTCCATTTCCACACAGAGCCTTGGGAGATTTGCCCTTCAATTTCCAAACAGAAGCCTAAATGTTGTTTTTACACTTTCCTTCCATTACTGTCCTTGCCTCACTGATGTGAATAGTGCCAATGAATTAAGTGTCCTCAGTGTGACACAAGGGAATTGCAAAATATGACTGCTGGAATATGTTGGTATTCACTTGTGTTTACATATTTTTTT
>VZTI01000464.1:938893-966627 GCA_013397865.1 Struthidea cinerea
ATTTTGTTGGTTAAAAAAAAAAAAAAAAAAAAAAAAAAAAAAAAAAGATGATTCCCAGTGGAGTTTTGAAGCATGCCTATTAAGCTGATTTAGTAGCTAACAACTTTGAAAAAGACTGTCATTTAAATGCTCTAAAATAGTTTCTACTCTCACAGACTACCAGTATCAGGGGAATCTTTATTATGTTTCTGCCTCCAGATGTAGCTCATCCCAGCTGCTGAAAATGAGAATGACTAGATGTGAATAAATCAGTGTTTCCACTTACACAAACACGATAACTGAAATTATTGGGATGACCCCAACAACACACCCAAGCATGGTTATTTTATTTGTGGGTTTTTTTGTTCGTATAGGGTATTTTTATGACCTGTGAGGCTTTGGATCCTCTGTAAGTAAAAATGGAAAACATTAAATGCTGCCAGGTTTCACACAGCATATGTGCCCAATAAACTCTCCCCGCTGTTTGACGCCTGAAACATTTCATGCTAGCTCTGCTTGCCTTGTACACACACAGACACCACCTGCAACACACAGACACCACCTGCATGGCTGCACATATGCACCCACACAATCACGGACTGGTAGAGTGGACAATCACGTTTGCTTTGGAGACAGCTTCCCATCAAGTTAGCATATGGTGATAGCACGCTGAGTGACAACTGGGTGATTGCTTTCTGGGACGAACTCAAGCCTGCAGCCTTGAGAACAGCAAAGTAAGAGGTTTTTAGGAAGGTGATGCCACTGTCTTTGGGAAGACAGCTGCCCAATGCAAGAGCATCTCCCAGAAGACTGGAATTGGCAGTAGCTGGTCGGTCATTCCTGACTGAAGAGAACAGCACACTGCAGAACAGATGACTGAATGGGAAATAAGGAGGGGGGAAAATGAGAAGGGAGGGAAGAAAGAAAAATCCTTCTATCTTTCTTCTGCAGGATATGCAAGCAAATAATATGCTAGTCATGGAAGCAAATTAGCACCCTTTCCTGCCTCATATTGCTGTCTGGAGTGCTACACTCTATCACATCTTTCTCTCCTCTTCTAAATATTGTCCCCACTAGTTTCCTTTTTCTCAGCCTGCTTGAGTGCTGCACAGGTCTGGCTTGGAATTGCCTTAGGTCTCTCAATTTGTGACACTAAACCTGGGGTAATGACTGAAAAGGACAAAGTGCTTCATGTACCAGCTTTTGTCTAAGCCTGCTTTTCTCTCATTCTCTGACCCTAGCAGATTTTGCAGTCAGTCCCACTTACTAACCACATGACCATTTTGACTTAAAAACAGTGGTGTGGAAGCACCTTTCCTGTCTCAAAAACTTCGCTATTTTTCTGTTCTCTTGCCATCACTTCCCTTATATTGTCTCTGCCACATTTTCCTTGTCTACTAGAACTCCTTCCCTCTTCCTCCACTTCATGATTCTCCATCAGCCTTTTCATCCCTCAGCCCTCCTGATGAACTTTTATTTCATTTTAATTTATTTTTTTGAAATAAAGATAATAAAAGATTAACATTGCTTAGTTAAAGCCCAGATGATAATGGGCAATTCTGCAGTGGAAACACAGAGGGCAGTCATCTTAATATACTCAGTTCTGATTCTCAGGTCTCTTTTAATACTATGTAGCCAAACCAAATACAGTAGGCCCATAATAACCCTCCTCCTCTCCTTTATGTGACATCACAGGAGGACATGCTTGGAAAGCGCAATATTTTCTTCTTTCAGAAGTAAAGTTTTGTTTTTTTTGTGGTTTGTTTTTGGTTTTTTTTAACGCTTGATTTCCCTCTTTCATGTAGCAGTTCATTACTTAAATAAAAAAAAGGTGTTAGCATAGATTAAATCACATTCTAAGGACAAATTGCTTTCTATTAATACCGTATTCCAAACTACATTTTTCTTCTTACAACAATGCCTTATTTCAATAGCTCTATTTTGAAAACAACATGTCAGAGTGAGGCAATGACCTAACGCTCTCCAAAAAAGCATCTGTGGTGAAAACTAAGAAATAGATGATTGGATAAAGACTGAACCAACCAATCCCACTTGATATAACAAATGCCAGTAAACATAGCTTAAGAGAATTGCATAAATCTCCAAGACAGATGGGACATTATATATAGGCAATTGTCTTATATATAATCTTCTATATATAATCCTATTTTAAATAGCTTCATTTTTAAAAGAATGCTAAATATATTATAATAACTAGAGGAAAGAGACAGATGGGAGGACAAGATCTAGATTTGGCCTTCAGACAGATAAGAAGTGTTACTTTCATTTCATAGAGTTATAAACGTTCATTTATTTTGATTTCTAAAGTGTTTCTTTGATAAGGCTGGAACCATAAAAATCTGATGGCAATTGCTTATTGAAAGCTTTCTTTCCTCTCACTCACACAGAACTCCTCCAGCATCCTACTGACATTTCTTCCTCCTCCACAAATCCCCTGAATATTTGTATTTAAGGCTATTATTTTGTCAATGCAACTACATACATCAGTGGCAAGTATACACAAGCTCCAGAAAGGCTTCAATGCTCAGTGTGAGCCTTCATCATTTTGGTAGGTGACCCTTGTTTCTGATGGAGGAAAGGAAACAGTTCTGAGCACTGCAGACCTGCTTTTGCTTCAGCAATAGTTCAAAGAGCACAGTGACAAAAACCTATAGCTATGAAGGGTTTGTCAGTACAAGATTTTTTCTCAGATGCTTTGCTTTCTGCCTAAGGTGAAAGAGCTACAGTTAAGTTATCATTAGTTTAGCTGATGGAGCTAGTATCAGATATATACAGAGCAAATGGTTTAATCATTAGAACAGATGCTTCTGAGCTTACAGCCATGGATTTAAACCCCAACTGGGAATTCACTATTAGCCCTATCATTAGCATAAATTGATTGCTGTGATTGGCTAATCACTTAATTAGGAAAGAGATCCTTATTAGAGAACCATTTTGGAATACTTTCTATAAATACAGGACTTCCTAGGTACATTCTGTCTAGACTTTAGGCTCTATTTTTTACTTGCCACTTATGCTGTTTTCAAAAACCATAGATTATCATGAATATACCACAGATCACATTGACTACCTTCTAATTTTAGAGATTTATAAAATGAGAAAAATAGATAAAGGATAACTTTTTCCTCAGCTTTCTACAATGATTTCCTCAAACTCTCCAATGTCCTTTCTCAGCACAATGTGGAGTTCATTACAATGTAAAGTTTCATTGTCAGCTCATTCACCGCCCTTGAAGTCACAGGCCAGCCCTGACCTTGAATCACACAGGAGTGGTTCCTGGGTGCAAAGTAAAAGACCGTGTGTTGCCTCCTAGAGCAATGAAGCTGCCATCTACATTCCTTACAAGGATTACCCTACCAGTGATATGAAAGGAGGGGCTGAATCTTCTGGTTAAAGATAATAGACTATACAATATGTTATGCTGAAAAGGTATGAATAAGATATAAGGAAGTTGTTTCAAAGGCCAGTCCACCAATTCTCTGAAAGAATCCCAAGGGCTCTGCTGCTTTCCCTCTCTGATGAGTCAGATTAACCGCCTCACTTGGTGGCATCACAAAGTAACTAGTTTAAAACAGCACTTCAAGAGCTTTTTAAAAGTAAGAATTAAGTGAGTCAGTCTGGTTTAATTTCATTTAATGTAAGCGAGCCTCTGAACTGCATTCCTTTGCTCTAGCATTGAGCTTGAAGCCTTGCTGGCTGATTAATGCCAAGCTGTTTGAAGTATACTCTTTTCTTATCTAGCACTGTGCAGGCCTCACTACAGCCTGGGGAGACCCGCTGCTAAGTCAGAGCTCGGGGAGATTTTTGTCTGCTCTTCACAGAGGGGGATGGAGGCCAGATAAGCCTTTCGCTATAAAACAGAAAACAAAATGAAAACCTGTTGCCAATCCTGAAAAACTTGTTTATATGGAAACAAGGGGGAACACACTGCACTGTAACACTGACTCGCTCTATCTGCCTGCTCGTGTATGACTTTCACAACGTTCATACATTAATGTCCTCTCAACTAAAAACAATCAAGTACCAACACCAAAAACCTTATATTTCTCTGCAGATGTCCTTTTTAATTCTATTACGACTTCTAATAATGTAAATATGTATAATAATAGTAATAATCATTAAAGAAAGACCAGAAAGTATTTGATTAACCTCTAAAAGGGTAGTTAGGATCACCTTCTTCTTACAGACTGCGGGTCACAACTTCATACTGTATTCAGTGAACTTCACTCTGTCTCTCTGATCTTTTTAAAATCTATGGATATTACAGATTCCAAAGAAATAAAATTTAAGGTATCTTCAGCAAAACTTTGGCAGCAACTTAAATGCATAGATATTCATACATTGATTCCTCTTGCCACTCACTGCCCATTGGAAGCACATCCTGGAAGTGTCTTGCATCTTCTTTGCTGCTAGAAAGTTGCATAAATCTCTGGCTTTGATAGCATTAAATGATACTTCATTCTAATAAGATACTCAAAGCTGTTTAGTGTTGGAGCCAAAGAAATGGAAAAAATAGTAATAATAAGCAGTTCTTGTCAACTTACTGCAATGCTTTCAACAGTCACCAGCTGAGAACAGCTCCCTCATCAATATCATCTAGAGAGATCAAGATATGAAAACACTAAAATTGAAGGTGTTTCCCTGTGGCTTTCAGATGCATTTAAAAGAAGGCTGAGAACAGGTAAAAGTGTTTAGAAGCAACACATTCTAACAAGGGTTTGCTGAAGCATATTTTTCTGTAAGTGCTGAGAGGTTATTTGAAAATATTGTGAAACATTAAGGGGCATAAGACAAAAAAAAAAAAAAAAAAAAAAAAAAAAAAAAAAAAAAAAAAAAAAAAAAAAAAAAAAAAGAAAAAAAAAAAGAAAAAAAAAAAAAAACAATAAAAAATACACCATTAAGAAAGGTTCCAGCTCAGAAATACTTATGACAGGTAAAAGAAAATAACTTCTGTACTTCCTTGATAACAGGCCTCAATAAAACAATATATACTTTTGCTAAGCAGATGAACATTGGGTGAACTTAATTGTATTAAGGCCAAGATAATCTCTGAGTACACATGAGAGTTGGTATGAAAAGAGACTCTTTTCTTAGGTGGGCTAGTGGGGTTAGAAAAGAAGATGGGGTGGGAAGGGATGCAGACCCAAAAAACCAGACCAGTTCCAGCACATGGAGAAACTTCTGGGAACATGTTCTCCAAGTTAGATCCTTTTTCCTCCTCCCTTCTCACTTCCACTCCCCAATTATTTTTCCTAGGTTTATACAAAATGGTGTTCCTCATTACAAACGGTGTCTTTGGAAAGTCTTTAATGCAGAGCACCATCTGACCACCACGGGTCACAGAATTAACCACTTCAAAGAAAAAATCTGCTCTAAAGCTCATGTATATTGAGAGGGTTGAGTCCCTCATGTGAGTATGTATTAAAAAAATCTGTTAGAAAACACACATAAGATTATCACAAAATATTTTAAGAAGAAAACCATCTTTCACATCAGTGATATCAGTCGCTCAGTGTAAATTTGAAAGTATATTGAATGAAGCCTTATGAAAATTCCTCTTCAAAATCTTTATACAGTTCACATTTATTTTTCCCTTCTCCCAGTGCTTTAGTGTCCATTAAGTAATTTCAAATTTCTAATATGACTACCCTCCTGTTCTCCTACTATTCTTCCTTCCTCTCTCTCTCCCTCCCCCCAAACAATTTATACTTCATTGTTTACAGTACTTTTTAAGGGAATATAAATAAATGGGCTGCCCTCCATTCCTACTCACTACCAGCTTTCAAAAATGAGATTTGTCAGCATAAACAGGATTATAATGATAAAAAATAAAAATTTGGCAACACAAATCCCACTACAGCAACTTACTGTGAAGTAGATATCAAACAATGCCTAAAAGGCTCATGAAACATTACCCGGTAACTGTGAGCACTCTTGGTGAGACCAGTGTGGTCTCATCAGCTCTCTTCCCACTCAGGTGGGCTGGATTTGTCTAGGATAATCATATTCACAGAAGCTATGGGGCTATGTTTTGGATTGATAACACAGGGATATTTTCAGTATTACTGAACAGTGCTTGCACAAAACCGAAGCCTTTTCCACTTCTTGTACCAGCCCACCTGCAATTGTGCTGGGGGTGGACAAGGAGAATGGAATGGCATGGAATGGCATGGAATAGTCTGAACTGGAAGGAGCACACAAGAATCATCAAAGTCCATTTCTTGGCCCGGCACAGGACAGGCCCAAGAAGCTGGGAGGGGACACAGAACAGCTGACCCAAATTGACCAGAGGAATATTCCATACCATATGGCATCACGTTCAGCGTATAAGAGCTGGGTGAAGAAGGAGGAAGAAGGGTGATGACATTTGCCTTCCCAAGCAACCATTAGGGTGATGGAACCCTGCTTTCCAGGAGATGGCTGAGCACCTGCCTGGTGATGGATGAATGAATTCTTTGTTTTACTACGCCTGCTTGCACAGCTTTTGCTTTACCTACTGAATGATCTTTCAGATGTAATTTCAACAGGGTAAATCACAACAGCAATCTGCATGTGAAACCTAATAGAAACGTTCACTGTCTTTGACCGACCTTTGTCAAAGACAGTATCTTAAATATAAGTTTTCTTTTGGAGTCTTAAAAGAAAATAAATGTCTTTCTACTCATCTTGAGCTCATTAATGTCATAAATTCAGTGTCAAACATCTCTATATTAAAAGCAGTGTCATTTATTTTCAGTATTAGTTATGCAATTAACATAGTAAATCATTCTGTGTGTTTGAAGAATTGCCTTTCAGCCTGAGATGCAAACAGTTGTTTTTTTAAAGCAGGGTGAAATTTGGAGAAAGTTATTAGACTGACAGAGCTGGGGACCAACTTTTTCTAAACCTTTAATAACACTGGAAACCAGCAATTACCTTTGTTTTGTGCAAAGTCTGTAGTCGATGCTTTTAACACAAGCGTCTCTTCCTCACATAGTAGTTTGAATGCTACATTTGTACTCAAAACTGACATGCTTTCATGTTCCTACAGATTGTGTCCTGCTTGCTTTTACAGGGTAGTGATTAGAGCATTAGTTGCTACCTTTCATATCTATTACAACTCTAGTAAAAGACATCTCTGTGCTGTGGAACCAGTTTGTTAAAGCAAGAGGCAGTATTGTTTGGATTTTCAAGTTCACTACTGCCAGCTGCATGTCTTTGTATAAGTAACAATCTCTCCTTTTCCAGAATCCTCATCTGTACAGTACAAAAATCACCTCTGTAAAGGAAATATAGATCCTTACAAAGATATTCCTTTCCAATTAAAAAAGAAAGAAAAAACGACAAAAAAATGAAACCAAACTAACAAAAAAAAAAAAACCCACAAGGACATTTCTAAATTACATAATTGTTAGTGGAGACAATTATTATATAAAACAAAACAAATCATACTTTGTAAGCAGAAAGGAAATGAGCACAGAAGCAAAACACAGATTTGAGACAGAGATAGACCTCACATTGAGATCAAAGTGACAGAAGCAATGTTCAAAACACTGCTTTATCTTTTTGTAACAAAGGAGTTCAATGGTGCACATTCTCAGAGAAGAGTACACTTGGTTACCTACACTGAGCATGAAAAGCTGCTTCTGAAATTTCTCTGGAAATAAAGGGGGATTTCATTAGGCAGACTTGTTCTCTGACTTATGATACCAGAATTCACAGCCCTGATTCTGATACTGGAAACAGGGGAAAAAAACCCAAACAAATACAAATAGGTTTAGGGCTGAATTCAAAAGGGTACAGGTGCTAGCTGCTGACTACCACGTCATCTGCCCTCAGGCTAGTCCATGTGGTGAAACCTCCATTCCCTGCAAGACACCTGGATTTCATATATCTGGCCTACACATGCTGAGTAGACAATTGCCTGGCCAATAACAAACACTAGGGACTGAGGATTGTGTTCTATTTCCTGTCCTTATAATGCTTAAGAATCTTTAAGAATGCTTAAATACTCAGGCTGCAAGGAGACATCCTCTCATATTCTCCTGTGCCTCCCAAAATGCTAATACACCCATATCTCCTTAAAAACCCAAGGAAAGAAAACAACAGTAAAAGCTTTGGGAACAATCCATCAGCAACAATGATGTTGCTGCTCCGCTTTTTTTTTCCCCCCATCCCACTAGTCCACTTTTTTATATTGTTTACATTGAAGCTGCTCCACTCTACAGAAAAAGAACTTGAGGTTCACTGTGCCAGAAACAGAAGGAAACTTAGCAGGACTGTGAAGCACTCTGATCACAGCCATCCTTAAGCACCAGGCTGTCTCAATGGCCTGCTTCCGTATTTCATCAAATTACCACATGTTGAGACCTTCCAGTGATCAGAGATCTGTTCCAGATGAGAGTCTTCAAGTGATGCTTTTGCCGGATGTTCCAGGCAGAAGTGGTATGGCTGAGTCCTGGAATCAGAGAGATTCCCGATATCCACTCTCAGGAGCCTAAACACAAATCTAATATATTTCTAAATATGAGTTCCCAGCTGTTTTTCTAGGAAGGGTGTTTCTCAGCTATTTATACTAAACACAGGGCAGTTTCCACTCCAAAACCAGAATTCCATCAATAGTGGCCTGCAGCCCTTTCATGATTTGTCTAGAAAATAGACACTCCAAGGTTCAAAATACTGCTATCCATCTACATTCTGTGACATGAATGGTGTACATGAAAAGCTTCTCCTACTCACCAGCCCCACCCTCAGTTTTTTCTTCATTCCCCACAAGACTCTGAGTCAGAATAAGGAAAACAAACCAACACACAGACAAACAAACCATATGAAAATACCCCAGTTCTTCTTCTGAGACAGGGCCACTTTCCACTTGTTCATTGAGCCTGCCCAAGCAATTTTCCACTCCCTTCTCTTGATTTGAAGGATAGCCACTGTGATTGTCTGATCTGCATGCATAATCTCTGTTGCCTCTTGCAGTGCCTTGGCTTTTAGAAAAAGCTGCAAATGTTGAGTACTGAAGAGTCTTAAATAAATTTACGATACAACTAGCAGCTATCAAAATGAAACATTTTCTATTCTCATTTGTAAATTAGAACATTAATTTAAAAATCTCTATTAGTGCTTACTATTGGCTTGTTGAAAATTTCAAAATACAGCATGGTCTGATGCACTTCATCCACTACAGTCGTGCATATGCCAGAAATTAGTTCCATTTCACTTCCAGCCAGGATGGGGCAATGCAAGCTAATCTATGTCATCATGTGATGTGCTTCAAAATGACACATCTCATCAAAGAAGAGCTGATCAAAATTGGAACCACAGAGAAGCTGACCAAAAGTGAACCACGAATACAGGAGCGAAGGGGAGGGCACCTAAAGCCAGTGGATTTCTCAGAACTTTGGCACGGTGCCCACTGATAGCAAAAGAGGCACCAACAGGCAAAAGAAACAGCTGACAATAACTGCTAAACCAGTCTTAGGCTCCACAGGAATCAGTAACTGAAAGCCATGGTGATTTACAAGAGCCTGTGGTGGGAATTTCTAGACAAAAAAACCAAGCAGCTTGCAATGTTCTCATTATCTGCAAAACAAAGTGAGTTAATAAGTATGCCAAAATGCCCCCTGTATCTGAACTGTGTCTACTGCAGACCTTTCTTCTTTTCATCACTGAAAGTTGGAAAATTATTATCTTTAACAGGCGAGAAAGCTGGGTTGGGCCCAAGGGAAAGCTTAATACATAGAGCACTTCAGCCACATTCTTTTTAATTCTCTCTTGATTTCCTAAAAGAAATTCCTTTTATGAAATATTCAGGTCTCATGTTATCATATATGGAGCAATAAATGAACTGTAAAATACACTAAAAGATGAATAAGCCTCAAAGTTTGTCATTACGGAGCCAGAGTCAAAAATTTCTTTTAACTCGAGACCTACTGTAATACAAAAGAAAAATATTGCATGTGAGAACAAATTAGTATGACCTGTATGTGTATTGCCCACTAAAAAAAAATCTTGAAGAGGTGACTCATTATGAAGAAAATTATGAGCAAGTACGATATACAGCTCAACTACTTTTAGGCTTGATCCAAAGATTATTCATGTCAACGGCAAATTTTGCTGATTTCAAGGAGCCTGATATGAATAGGTTACATTCATGGCTGGCATTTTAACCTCTTTTACTTCAAGACAAAGCAAGTTGTTCAAACATAATATATGAAGGTTACTGGTATCTGTTACAAGTGTTAAAAGTACCATCATTAAAAGAAAGATATACACTACAATTAGTCCATAATCTGAGTACAAAATGTGAGTCACAAACGTATTTAGTAATTACCTCAGTGTTCTTTAACTAGCTCATATGATGTGATAGATAAACCAGACAAAAACAATGCACTTTATACCTATTTCCAAATATGTGAAAATGACTGGCTGGACATAAGGGCCCCACAAAAGCATTAAAAGTTGAAAGGTGTGCCATTTGTCAGTGGAAAGGTCATTTCACTAACATTTGGAATCATGTCTCATGATCTGGCACATGAATTAACATCAAAATGACTTGAGCATGTTACTGTAGCAATACTTTTCATCCAGACTAGTATAAAGATTAATGAAGCAGGTTCAGCTGATGCCACCTACCCATACGAGACTGGAAAAATAAAAAGGCAAAAGATTTTCTAGAAAATCTTCTCTAGTCAGGAAATTTCTAAATTCTAGAAAAGTTTCTCATTCTTCTATCCCTCTTTGTCTCTCCCCTTAAGGAGATAAAAGGCTCAAAGACTGCTGTGGAGCTGAGAAGGAAGGGGATAAAGACTGTTTGATGCCACACACCTTGCTTTCTATCCTCATAGACCACCAAAGCGAGATCCTGGATTAAAGTGGATGCTTTAACTGATCTGCAGTGTATTTTACACAGACCAAAACCAGGGAATTGTTTAGGTTTGAAAAGACTTTTAAGATCATCAAGTTCAACTCGATCCAGCACTAAGTCCACCACTGATCTATGTCCCCAGGTTCAATATCTACACATCCTTTAAATCTGCCAGGGATGGTGACTCAACCACTTCCCTGAGCAGACTGTTTCAATGCTTGGCAACTCTCTCAGGGAAGAAATTTCTTCTAATATCCAATCTAAACCTCTCATGACGCAACTTGAGGCCATTTCCTCTTGTCCTGTTGCTTGTTACTTGGAAGAAGAGACAGACCTCCACCTCACCACAACCTCCTTTCAGGTGGTTGTAGAGAGTCATAAGGTCTCCCCTGAGCCTCCTGTTCTCCAGGCTGAACAGCCCCAGCTCCCTCAGCCACTCCTCGTAGGACTTCTCCACATCCTTCACCAGCTCCATTGCCCTTCTTTGGACTCACTCCAGCACCTCCACATCTTTCTCATCTTTCCTCTTGTGTTATGTTTCCATGATGGCAACTATATCACAGATTTCCTGGTGCACCATGGCTACCAGCTCATCCTGTTTGTTGCCCATGCTGCACGCATTGGTACAGGCATACGTCATCCGGGCTGTTGATTCCACCACCTTTTCTGGGGGAAAAAGTCTTAATCCCAGTGTGACCACTCTCAGGTACTTGTCATTTCTAACATGTCAGTAACCCTGGTGTCTCTGCTGCTGTATGCATGTCCATTCCCTATCTCCACCTACACGGCAGACTGTAGGACCTCACTAGCACACCATCCCCCAAACATTGGCATGCAGCTCCCAGTTTCTCTCTAGTGAGCCTGGTTTTATCCCTTTCCCCCTTCAAATCTAGTTTAAAGCTCTCTGAGTGAGTCCTTCTTGTGCAAAGATCCTTTTCCCCACTTTGAGACAGGTATATCCCATCTAAAATCCAAAATTCTGCCAGAGACACTGGTCTTGGAGCCAGGTATTGATCTGCTGGCAACTACCATCTGCCTACTACCTTGCAAACATTTAAACCTGTCCCAAAGCACTCTGAACAGGGAGTTCTATGAAAATACCAATGGATATGTCCCCAGGAAGACATAGTCTTAAAAGCAGAACAGTAAAATTTGAAACGGAGGAGATGAAGAAAGTGCTAAGGCAGAAAGGATATCATAGAGTCTGTGGAGACAAGGAACCTGGCAAGAAAAACAAATATAATGAAGGGCCATTGACATGGAGTACCTGCACACCAGTCTGACCCCAGAAATGTCGTCCTTTATGACATCACAGCTACGTTAGTGTACAGCTCAGTCAGCACAAGCGCAGGGTCGGTTCACTCCTTTGTGCCGACATTGCTGCCGAGCAAATGTAACAGCTTGGGATTCCCAAAGATTCTATGGTTTCATTTTATCGTGTTGGCCATTCCATCTTTTGTAACAATTCCTGGTAGCAGTGCTACTGCACTCCCACTTACTTGGGTTAATGACTTTTGGAAGTCTCCTAATGGGATTAAATTGCTGCTACATTTTGGCAATAGCCATTCCATACGCATTTACTGATATTTGCCTAAGAGCTAATGGCAGTTAATGAGCAATAATAATGCCAGTTGTTTGCTTTAGTTTTCTTCTAAAACCCTGTCTTTCTCTAACAATTAATTTTCTTATTTCTTCTGACATCATTTATTTAAAGCCAAAAATAACCTGAATATAAAATAACAGCTTGTCCTTCAGGTAGTGTGGAGGATTTATTCTATGGGCAATGCTTTCTAGAACATTGCTTCATTCACCCACCTACATATCTGTTCTGGGCAAGGCAGAAACACTATCTCAGGAAAGTAAACAGCGATTATGTCAGTTTGTAAAGACTACTGGTTTGCGGGTGTTACTTGCATATAGCACTTCCCCTGCCTGTTGGTAGAAAGCCATTTGGCCAACTTTGCTAAGGTTTTGATTCACTGTAATAAAGATACATTTTATTTAACAAGAAGCCACAGCCCACAAAACACTCCACCACACTCACACACAGGATAAAACCAAAATAGTTACGCTGAAAAAAAGAATAGTCTTACTTGACCGAAGCGAAGGGAAATTCTTTCTCAGTGAGCTGCTGAACTAAAATTCAGTGTACAAGTACCATTCCTTACTGCATAATAATCATCAAAATTGCCCTGGGGGCAGCACAAGATCTCTGTGACTTTCAGAGAAGCTTATTCTCTCAAGTTACATGAGTTGGCATATGTTATTTAGACACTCAAACATGCCTAAGAGCTGGTCTCTACACAGGTAAACTAATAAAAAATGAAATAAATAAACATGTATGCAAAGGATTTTGAAGAAGACATCACAGGCTGGCTGATAGTAGCCTCAGATGAAAGTAAAATGGTTAAAAACTCATGTTTATAAGGAAGAGTGTGCACATGTGTGTACACAAATAATACACACATACTCTCATAATGTTATATTTAATTCCTTTTAAATAAATTGTACATACTGAAAAATTATGACATCCTTCTTATTCATGGCCAAAACCTCTAAAAATTTCCAAAATATACCCAGACAGGCTCAAAACATCAATGAACTCTTATGAGCTGTACATTTCCTAGCCATTTCTACTTACAGAACGAGAAATAACCAAGGCTTGGAAGTATATTCCACACTAGATAAATTTTCTATCTGAACAGAGAGGTGCTGGCTGATATCATTGCAAGATCACTCTCAGTAATCTTTGAAAGATCATGGCAGCTGGGAGAAGTGCTTGAGGGCTACACGAAAGCAAATGTCATTCCTGTCTTCAAAAGGGGCAAGAAACAGGACCCAGGGAAGACCAGCTTCACCTCAGTCTCTGGAAAAGAGATGAAATAATTGATCATGGAAACCATTTCCAGGAACATGAAGGACAAGAAAGCCATCAGGAGTAGTCAGCATGGCTTCACCAAGGGGTAGTAATGCTTGAACAGCTTGATAACCTTCTATGTTGAAACATCCAGCTTGGTAGATGAGGGGAAAGGAAGAGATAGCCTAACTGACTTTGGGAAGGCTTTCAACACTCTCTCCCATAAAATCTTCAGAAAGAAGCTGACAAGGGTGAGCTGAGTGAGCAGACAGTGAAGTGGACTGAAAACTGGTTGAACCACTGGACTCAAAGGGTAGTGTTCAGTAGCACAAAGTCCACCAGAAATGGAGGCTAAACGTAGCAGTATACCCCAGGGATCAATACTGGGTCCAACTCTGTTCATCCACTTCATTAATGCTATGGATTATGGGTCAGGGTGCACCCTCAGCAAATGTGCTGCTAGATCAAAACCTGGTCGAGCTGATACACCTGAGGGCTGTGCTGCCATCCAGAGTAACCTCAGCTGGCTGGCAAAATGGGTTGACAAGAACCTTACCAATTTCATCAAGGGGAACTGCAAAGTCCTGCACCTGGACAGGAACAACCTCATATAACAGAACGCAAGCTGGAGGCCAAACAGCCAAGAAGCGGCTGGGCAGAAAGGTACCAGGGCTCCTGGTGAACACCAAGGTGACCACGAGTCAGCAGTGTGCCCTTGTGGCAAATAAGGCTAATGCTCTCCTGGGCTCCATTAGAGAAAAAATATTGACAACAGGTAAAGGTTGGGGGCAGTGATCCTTCCCCTCTGCTAAACACCGGCGAGGTCACACCTGGAGAGCTGGGTACAGTTCTGGGCTCCCCAGTTCACAAGAGACATGGATATACTGGAGAGAGTTCAGTAAAGGCCTACCCAAAATCCTAGGAAAACAAAGTTCAACTCTTTGTCTCCTGCCAGGAAAAGGAAGAGCCAAAAAAAGTTGGCTGAAAAGCCCAAGGGTACCGCAGAAGCAGAGGAGTGTCTGTCCATGTCCTTGAAATAACTGTTTTCAAAAGTTCATTCAGTTTTGGTTTTTTTTCCTCTCTTCCTTCTCAGGCTCAGTTTAAAGGCACAGAAAGATTGGTGGGCAATAGAGCAGTGATATGGGACACGCATCATAAAGTCACCCCAAGACATCAGGAAACTCAAGTATCTCTCCTATGAGGAAAGGCTGAGAGCTGGGACTGTTCAGCCTGGAGAGAAGGGTCAGGGAGATTGCATCCATGTGTACAAACACCACATGGGTTGGTACAAAGAAGATGGAGCCAGGCTTTCTCAAGGTTGCCCAATAATGGAACCAGAGGCAATGGGCACAAGATGAAACACAGGATGTTCCCTATGAGCACCAGGGAACACTTTTTCACTGTGAGGGTGACCTATGTTGCCTCTAGGCAACATAGGCTGCCTAGAAAGGTGATGGGGGTCTCCCTCCTTGGAGGTATTACAAAGCCATCCGGACGTGGTCCTTGTGTAACTGGCTCTAAGGGGCCTTGCTTGAGCAAGGGGTTGGACCAGATGACTTCCAGAGGTCCCTTCCAACCTTAACTATTCTGTGCTTCTGTAGCAGGATAACCCCTAATCTCACTTTTTACCAAGCTGGCGAAAATTACCTTGCCCTTAGTACAAAAGGCAAGCACAAGCACTACTGTTTCCTCAACCAGATGAATCCTCTTAGCAGACCATAATATCCATCATTTCTTTTCCTTATTTTTATCCTCATTTTCTCCTTCCTGTTATTTTTATTCTCCCATAAAATCATAAGGAAAACATGATTCATGCAACAACAGATGGTGACAGAAACCCTCTACCTACACTGGAATGTAGGTGATGTCAGTATTCATTCATCTCAGCATAACAGGCTACATTCAGTGCTTCAGTGGAGTAAGAATGAGTATCCATTTCGTACAGAATTATTAATTTTATATAAGTCACATCTATATACCCAATATATAAACCAAGGATAACTGTAGCCCAGAGACAAGATTTTCCAAAATGTGCAGTAATTTTCCATGTTCATCTTGATAAAATTTAAATATGACTGGATATTCACAATATTGGTAAGGGGTGGAGAGGAATGTTTAAGATATCTTTAAAGTGTTCCATATTGGAGAAAAACAAAACACTAGGCATCAAATTTGCAATAAGCATTTAAAACACTTAGCCAAGTAGGCCACAGTGATGTCATTTTAGAAATGCACAAAATCCAATTTTCCACATACCAGACACCATTTTACCTTGGATAATCCACTTTCTGCTTTCAGTAGATTTTGCTCCATGGAACATTCTGATTTCTTCCACACTTAGTTCTTAGCAATATTTGCATTCAATAGCACCACTGTGACTTAATCAGGGAATGGGACTTTTCCCAATAAGGCATTTTGGAAATGCTCATCAAATGTGTGTTCATCACTCAAAACTCTTCACTGCAGCTGAAGGTTTAGCCGCAGCAAGGATCTGCTTCCTGTGCAGCATGACTACGGACTATTGGAACACAGAGTGAGCAACCAAAAGTTATGGGTCTTTGTTGTAAAGAGCTAGTGTCAAAAATTGATTCACCATTATATAGAGACCTGTGTTTGCTTTGCCCTGTCAATGATGAGCAACATCCTCCCAGAAACAAAATTAGGGGCAACTTCCTAGCAATCAAGTGTGTGTTTTCTTTCTTACAGAACTTTCTCTTTGACTTTGAAAGAACCCAGGGAAATCCAAAAGTGTCTTGAATTCTGTACATTCTTATAACACTTTTATCTCAGTTTTAACTGTGTCCATAAATATATTGAACAGTATGCAGAGCTAATACTTGCAAAGTTGTGAATCTGAGATATGACCTTAAAGATATCATGAGAGACTGGTCATTATGTGTGACCTGATTACACTTCCACATATGCTTAAGTTTACATACTTTTAAATGTCCTTGTATAGTGCTATCTGCCTGAAATATTCAGAACTATTTCTACATGTACTACTGTTAATGCAATTACTTGGCTTTCTACTAGCCCATACTGAATTTCAAAATTATTACCCTATCCACACTGGCTTATTGTAAAAATAAAAAAAAACCCAAACCACCAAAACCCACTATTTACACGGGACAGAGAGAGTACAAATGAGCACTGAAACAAGAAAAGGGAGAAACATGAGCATGATACCAGCACTGAAAATTTAAAGTGCTGATCAGGAAATAGCATAACTGTTTTTTCTAGCAACAGATGCCTCATCAGAGAGCAGATTTGCATCATAGTTGGTATTTCATAAAATATAGAGACGGAGAATTGTTTAGGTTGGAAAAGATGCTGACCTTGACCACTAACATAATACCACCATATTTCGCCACTAAACCATGTCCCCAAGTGCCACATCCACACATTTTTTAACACTTTCAAGGATACTGATAACATGACTTCCCTGGGCAGCCTGTTCCAATTCCTGACCAACCTTCACTAAAGAAATTTTTCCTATTTTCCAATCAAAACTTCTCCTGATGCAACTTGAGGCCATTTCCTCACATCCAGTCACTTGTTACTTTGGAGAACAGTTCAACAGTCACCTGGCTACAACCTCCTTTCAGGTACTTGTAGGGAGTCTCCCCATAGCCTCTTTTTTTTCCAAGCTAAACAACACAGCTCCCCTAAGTTCTCCTCATAAGCCTTGTGCTCCAGACCCTTCACCAGCTCTGTTGCCCTTCTCTGGACACGCTCCAGTGCCTCAATGTCAATGTAGTGAGGGGCCCAGAACTGAACACATGATTCAAGGTATGGCCTCACCAGTGCTGAGTACAGGGGGACAGTCCCTGCCCTGCTCCTGCTGGCCACACTATTGCTGATCCAGATCAGGATGCCATCGGCCTTTTTGGCCACCTGGGCACACACTGGCCCATGTTCAGCTGCTGTTGACCAGCACCCCCAGGTCCTTTTCCTCTGGGCAGCTTTGCAGCCACTCTGTCTCCAGCCTGTAACACTGCCTGGGGTTGCTGTGACCGGAAGGCAGGATGCAGCACTTGCCCCTTTTGAACCTCATACCACTGGCCTCAGTCCATCAATACAGCCTGTCGAGATTCCTCTGCAGAGCCTTCCTGCCCTCCAGAGATCAACACTGCGCCTGCAAGCTGACCAAGGATGCCCAGAATATCAATAAAGGTACTAAATAGGACTGGATCCCACCTGGACCTTGTAGACTTGTGCAAGTCTTTCTCCCTGCATGACTTCACGACATTCTTGTAGTCGTCTGATGTTGCCTGCCTTTTCTTTCAAAGGCCATACATTCTCCTTTTTTTCCCTTCCAGCTAAAGCTCCCAGTTCAGCCAGGATGGTCTTTCCAGCCAGCTCATTTTTTGGCTCATGTGGACACCCTGCTCCCATGCCTTTAGGATTTCCTTCTTAAAGTACAAACAGTCTTCCTGGACTCCTTTGTCTCTCAGGACTGCCTCCCAAGGAACTCTCCTAACCAGTCACCTAAACAGGCCAAAGTCTGCCCTCTGGAAGTCCACGGCAGCAGTTGTGCTGACTTCCCTCCTTACCTCTCTGAGAATCAAAAACTGAATCGTTTCATGATGGCTGTGCCCAAGACGGCCTCTCACTGTCACATTACCCACCAATCCTTCCCTGTTCACACACAGCAGGTCCAGCTGAACACTTTCCCTAGTGGGCTCCCTCACCAGCTGTCAGGAAGCTACTTTCCACAAACACATATTAGAAAACTCTGCTTGTTCTGAAGATTTTGTAGTCTTATCAAGGAAGGTAAAGAATATGAACGAAACAGAAAGAGAGGTGAATTTTTTTGCCCTCTCTCACAGACTTCCTCTCTGTACAGCGCCCCATTTCCAATCACTGTTCCATAGAAACAGAAGGCACAGTGTTAGTTATTGTAAGGTATCTTCATAATATATTTTGTGATCTATACTACATTTGACTGCTGATTAGATTCTGAAAATCAATCCATGAAAGCGGATGGATGAGAAGCCTAGAGCAAGTATAATATGAGTCACTGCTTTCTGCAATTACACTAAAATGGTAACTAATACTAGATCATTCATTTTACTGCTGGAATAAGAATTGGTTTTCCCTGTGTGTATATATAGAGAAAAAAATTAATTTCTGTATGTTTCATAAATAAGTACTATATAAAGTAGCATGGAAATAACCTGTTTGGAGGTTTCAACAAAAATGATTTGTACAAAGAGATATGCAAAGCAAAGTACTTTAAACATCATGGCAAATACTTAACTATTTTATCTTCATCAAAAAAGTCGCAACACAAGTCAGTAAACCAGACCTGGAGAGTTTTAATGGGAATTGTAAACTAAGCTGAACACTTTCTGCCTGAACATTATTTCATGTACACAAATAGTCCCAGTTCACAGTAACAAATGTTAAAATGAGAAAAATACTGTTATTTACTCACTTTTTCTAAGTTTGAATAGAGGCTAGCACAGTTCTCGTTGTCCATGCAGCTTATCAAAGGAGCTTTATTCTGCTGTCAGCAATGGAGCAGGAGGGACAGATTTGGGGCAACTTTTAACCCCTGTCAGAAATTGCTACCTACTCTGGAGATTAATCCAGGTGATGAAAGGATAATCTTCTGTCTTCACACGTCTGCATATCCATCTGCACAACCTCTCAAGATTAGACACATTACTGACAAATGCCATAATAATTCTTTTTATGCCTTACCCTTTAGTGCACTTTCACACCTGATGAAGTGTCTGTGGTTAGCAGAAGATTATTTCTATAGCAGCAACTAGGCAGAGCTGATGTACTTCATGGGCATTTGTAATTATTCATCAGAACCACCAGAATGACCATAGCTCTTAGCAGCATAAAATCAGCAATTTTTGCATACACCACCGGACCATACAGATTATCAATGTAGTGAACAACCATAAACTATTTTCATCATTAATAAAATTCAAAATTAATATAAAGGCCCAGTGAATTTCTAGCATTATTGTTTGTTCAGCCATCCCAGCAAGCCAGATTTAAGATTAAACTGAAAAAAACCAGCTACCAAAAGGCCTATTTCAAAAATTTTCCAAGTACTTTTATGTCTCTTCAAAAATTAAAAATTTAGTCAGCAATTCAAATTTATTATTCTTTAATTTCAGCCACATAGTAAACATTACTACATATTTTTGGCTTCTTAAAAGACCTTTACGGATATTAAACCAATTTCACATTACTGAATTATTTCTCAAGAGGCTCAATATTTAGGTGCATATTTTGACCACATGCAAAAATTTCTCCTCTCACATATATATTTTACTATTGTTGATATTTTCAGTGGAGCTTGACATATCTATTGAAATGCAATTGATTCAGGCATTTGAGCTCTGAAGCTCATTTGGTAAACCTCAAGCAGACACCTAATTGTAGGAACCAAAGTTTGAAAACTCTCATTATACTCTGTAAAGAAATTCCACCTCTGTAGACCTGACTTGGTTTTTTGTTCTGTTTTATCATCATCAAGCAACAGGAGATGCTTTCCAATAGACAGCACAATATAGGTTTGTAGAAGTAATACAATCCTACGCCACATTGCAATAACTTGTGGGAACACCATGCCTTAAAGAATGCGAAAAGTCTGTTTCCTTTCAGGCTAAGTCAAGGAATTAGGGACAGTACACTCTGTCTGTTGCCCCAAACTAAACAGTTTTGGTGGTTTCACTGGAAAAAAAGTCCCTAAGCAAAGGAAAATCAAAATTTCTACTTGATGATATTAAACTACGCTATATATCAGTGCTAGATGGCTATTTCTTCCCTTAATTCTGTGATGATGAAAAAAGAGAAGATACCAGAAGTCATGCATAGTCAGCAACTGAATATTGCAAAAGGCAAAATTATTAATTTTAGACAGACTGTCCTGTAAGATGTTCAGTGGCAAAGAACACACTTAAAAATTTTAATAGTAGAGTTTACCAAAAACAGTTTTACACTGTCTTCCTAATAAAGGCATGAAACTAGTTGAGATACCCAGACAGATACATTTTCATTCTTCCATCTCATGTTTAAATTTTCCTAAATAAAAGATAAACTTCTAATTCTGATTGTTATAAACAAACAAACCAACCAAAAATACCACAATTGTCTTACTTGGTGCTGAAATGCAATAGCAAAATTCACTAAGAGGCTTTCAGAACTGCCCTGTTTCAAGGGGTGTTAGATCAGATGCCAAATATATATTTTCATCAGAATATAAGAGGAGTGCAGATATTCTATTTTAAATTTCAACAGCAGGATTTCTTAAAGCGTAGAGGACTGAGGAGGAAGTGAAACTATGGAAGATGCTTTAATGGCAACCTCAAACTAGCACCTGAATACCATATGATCTATAATGATCTACTTTTAGAAAATCCTTATGAGGAAAAAAAACCAACAATTTTTCTGATTTTATCATGAATTGAATTTAAATCACCTGAAAGTAAACACAATGCCCATCACCACCTGCTTATCCTTTACTTGCTAGATTTAACCTAAATGGCAGAGGAGCAGAGCAAAGTTGCAACAATACCATTCACGTCAAAGAAAGCACAGTCTGAAACCACTACTATAAACGTTCTTTTCAGTCTCTAGGTTTTTTATCCTTTTAAAGGCTGATATTTGTTATCCAGCACTCCTATTTGAATGCACAGGGTGTGCTGAGGATCAATCACAAAAAAACTCTGAAGAAAATTCCTGAAATGGTGTGCAACCTAACTTTGAATCTAGAACTTGTCCATTTTCTTATTAAAAATACAAATGAATTGTGGGAAGAGATAAGATAGAATTGAGCTGTGGGCTGGGAGACGTGCCTGCAGAGGCACACGGTGGCACAAAGGAGCACATGGTGGCACACAGAGGCTTGTCTCCGCCGGACCCTGGCAGGAGGAGGTGTCACACAGCAGACCCCTGCGGAGAGGAGCCTGCCGGGAGCTGACGGACGGGTGAACAGCGAGTGACCACCCCGTAAAAGGACATTTAGAAAGCGTGTTGCTGATGTGGTAACACAGGATAGGTCAGGTAGTGAGAATTACCATGTAAGGAAATACTGCGCCTTGGAATAGTGTATAAAACCAGCTCATTCCTTTGAATAAATGATTCAGATTCCCTGCCGGTCTGGGTCTGTGCCTCAATCACTACAATGAAAAATGCTTTGGTTCTTAGAATAATGCGGAACAGAACCCGAATCCTGAGGTATACTACACGAAGAGGATTCAAAGCATCAATAGTAGGACTTCCCTCAATGAACCATAACACAACATCACAGCACTAACAGATAATTCCAAAGCTGCTCTTTGGAATATATTAAATGTTTTGTATTTGGATATATATATTTATATATGCATACATATATTGTGTTATTTTTCTCCTGTCAAATGATGAACATTTTGCAAAGTAGTAAGTGTGGATCAGCTTACACAATAAAATCAAATCAAAGAAATGCCTTTCCAGAGAGGAACACTTCCTACAACAAGTTAAATCTGTGCTATAGCTCCTCTGTCCTGATGCCACCCATTGACCAAGTTCTCCTTATAATGCTACCCTAACTCCATGTGTGTATAGTGAAATGCTGAAAATGAGAACAAGCCTTCACAGAGAGCCCACAGAAAGAGCCCAGCTTGTACCCAGGCTCACGCGTGTGTCAATTGCAAGACACACACAAGCTGAGAGCGCCTAACTTCAATAACTGACTTCTCGTACTGCTGTGTTTGGTGTAATGACAGCAGCTGAGCTCCAAAATACATTTTTAAGTGACACTGAAGAAAAACAGCTCTTTAGTAGCTGTCAAAGCTATTTCCACTAGGGCTCCATTTTAAAGTCCTTCAGTTAAACAGTATTCTTCCACACACGAAAAACATTGAAATCTGGAATTTCAGAGCTTTTTTTTTTTTTTTTTAACTGAAGGCAATGAACTTTATTCTTGGTTTTTGTGAATGCTGAACACTCTGAACTAGAAAGTGAACTACAGCTTGAATTTTGGCTTTAAATTAATCACGGTGTTCTCTAGAGGTAATGTTCACTCTAAGTATAAAAAATACATATCTCTGCATTGACTGGCTGAAAAAAACCTGAATAATTCAGTATATGGAACAGTTTTCTAAATACATCTATTAAGACATGCATTAAACTGATGATAATGTTATGGCTCAGTTAATACCTAATTAATATTCCTTGCTAAAGAAATTTAAAAAACTTTGGTACATGCAGTGCAGAAGACTGATATTCAGCAGCTTATTAGCACCAAAGTTTCAGAGCAAAAGATTTTTTTTCTTGTTACCATTCAGACTTAAAAACATCAACAAAACACGTTACTTGGAGCCCTAATTAAGTACAATAAAACATAAGCTGGAGCTGTGACATTTAACAAAACTTCATAGCTCTAGGGACCTAGTCTTGAACAGGAGTTTAAATATGAATTAATTTGCAATTCCAAGAACACTTAAGCTGAGCTCTAGGTTGAGAATATGAAACTGAAAAAATACGAGAAGGTTAAACAAAACACTAAGAGGCAGAAGCACAACACAAACTTATTTGAAAAGCTGAGTGACATTTTTATCTATACAGGTCTTAATTATTGTAAAAAAATGTGCTAAAAAAAAATGAACGATAGAATATCAGATACCAGGATAAAAAATAAGCCAGAGATGTATAATGTGACTGATTAAATTTGTGGGGAACAGAAGTAGGAAGAAAGCAGCAAAATTATTCAGAAGTATTCTGAATAATTTAAGACAGTAAGATGACACTAAGAAGAAAATTAAAACTAAGGAAACTGGATTTTCAATGCGAAGAATACTTTTTCTCATCTCAGAGAGACCAAAAAAAGATAGACAAGAAATCGTTACTGCTAAGATAAAACGTATCCAACTTCAAGAAATTTGAGGGAAGGTAGGTGAGGGTGGGGTGTTCCCCCGTCCAATTATGAAACAGGGAAGAATAACCCTCTTTTGGAAGTATATGTCAGGAATTATTTCAGCTCTTCTAAGAGCATACAATAAGTTTATTACCTTGAAAATATCTTTGAATGGAGCAAAAGTATTTAAAGAGCTGCCATCTCTCACAACATTTTGAAAGCATTCAAACACTTCACCTTTCCTCTATATTTTTTCTTTCTACAAAAATTGAGATTTTTTTGTTCTAATATCTGTTTGATTTTACGAACATCTTTTTCTTTCTAAGTGTCTCAAGGAACCATTTTGGAGGCTGAAATAATCCCACCTTCTCTTCAGAAGTCTTCAATGCATGACTGGTGCATCTGCTACACTTTCATCTTTCCCACAGTTTCCTCTGAATTCTTCTGTCTCTTCAGTTTCAGCTGAGGCTTCATTGCCTGCTTTGACACTATTATTTTGCTGCCTTTAGCTGGGAAAAATCAAGCCCTTCTCATTATGGAGAAACTTCCTTTATTTTCATGCCTTCCTTTACCTGTTTTCTCTTCTCTAAGATTTGGTTTTTTCCTGCCGTACCAGAGCGTACAGTCATTAATATCAAGATATCGTGATTAGCAAAAGGGAATGATTATATTGGTATTTACCCGTATCTGACTGTGGAGAATGAATGTGTCTTCTAGATGACAATCTATTTGAGGCCTTTAATTTTTAAATATATCACACAAAAAAGGTGTGTATGTGATTAAAACTGTTGTAGCAGCAGACTAACTCAAGAAGCTTTAATATTTGTGATCTCAGAGGCAAATTTGTGTATTCTCATAAAGAAGGTCAATATCTGTATAAGTCCAAACATGAACAGGCACACATTTGGGTTTTCTTCTGCAAATCACAAGTGTTTGCAAGGAACCTGAGATTTTACAATAAAACATATTGCACTGGTGTCCAGAATTGTTCACCATTAGTCCCCTCTTGATGAACTTGCACAAAAGTTAGCTTATATCCCACCCAGGGAGCATCTGTCTCTTCTCCCTCTGCAGCACGTAGGCAGCTTCCATCAAACTCAAGAGCCAGATTTTCAGAAGGGCCAGTGGTCAAAAGTTGTGTAATAAGGAAAGGTGCTGATGCATTTTAAAAACATTTTAATACTTTCCAATTAAAAAAAAAAAAAAAAAAAAGATATTTCAGAGAGAAGTACATTTAGAATACACCAAAATTTTCTCAATGTGTGGGAAAAGCATCCCATCTAACCATAAAGCGTGATTGGTAAGTTCACTACACCTTATTTTGTTTAACAAAATCTTCAATTCTCATTTCTAACCACATGTGAAGAGATCCACTATCCTTAAACAACGAAGAGAAAAGAAAAAATTAAATAATTTATGTCTTGTAATAGGGAGAGAGAACTATCTGTGACACAAGCCACCCATTTTTTAATCTTTTCAAGACTGGTGCAAATAACATTAACCAGAAAACAAAAGGCAAGTCACAACATACAAAAATTTCTCATCTGATTTGAACTCCTCAGAAAACTGTTAGTATTGATTTTCAAAGAAAACCCACAGGAAATAACTGCTATGCTTTTGGGATAGAGATCAATACAGGTATCACAAATCACTTCAATAATCAGAAGTGAGAGATTTTTCTTGGAATATTGTTTATCCTCCATAATGTAGCACTTTCACACAATGCATTTATCACCCTATTACATTCAAAGACCAGAGAGATTGTTAAGAGCACTTAATTCTAGCAAAAGTTTTCTCATTTTATATTCCATCAGCCCACTATGATTATATTGTTAGACTGTTCCAGTTAGTGACAGCTTAAAAAGCACAGCAGTATTCTGACTAGTAAACATATAAAAAGCAAATTACTTAGCTGCTAATGGAGCTGTTCCAAATGGGATACAGAAATAAATACATTCCATCTGCAACGCGGTGGGAAAAAATTAAAGATATCCAGTGGTTATTATTTGTGTATTTAGAGTTTTCTTGCAACAAAAGAACTTGCACATGTTGTGCAACAAAGCCTCACACAGGGCTGAGCTGGGGAAACCTGCCGAGCTCAGCACCACTCACACCTACTTACTCAAGTCTGAAAACATTGCAGTCGTATTCCCCACAAATCTCCTGCTAGTCCTCAGGTGCCAAGCTCTCCTTTGGAGCCAGTCATGGCTTTCCATGTCATGCAACCCAGAACTCGTGGGTTAGCACACCTAATGTGAAACCTTCTGCTTAGCCAATGAGCTAATGTCTACATTTAAGAAGGCAGGATTAATGTGCCTGCTATCACATGAGGAACCAGATTCGTGCAAGTCTCAATATGCAACCAAAACTATGCTTCCCTTGTAATTCTGTCCAGAACTGAACTGTTTAAAACTATAGCGAAAGCCAAATATGCTATAACATGTATCTAAAAATAAGAACTTAAATCCTTCCTAAAAATGAAAGACTGCAGGAGGGGGGGGAAAAAAAAAAAAAAAAAAAAAAAAAGTGTCCACTGCTTTGAAACTTTTCTACTTAGGACCAACAGCAATGTCACCATCAATACACTTTTCAGTAAAAATATAAGCAAATCTCATTGAACAATTTCTTTCTTTACCAAGCGAATGGGAATTTTTATTCTGTGGATAAATGCATCTAGAGAACCTGAAACGAGCTCCCCCGCATCGATTCTCCACCACTATGCAGAGGATTAGCTCATCAGATTTAGACTTTCACTGGTCACCAGATAAGGGGCATAATATATGACAGACTGCACTTCCAATGGACTGAAAATCTAAGATAAACACGTATCTTCAAGAAATAAAAAATTGTTGAGTTAGGTTTTAGAAAGCTTCCATTTGCATCACTTAGTATTTACTTAAAAGATCAATACCACAAACTACTGGGACCTAATAAAACAGAGTAGTTCAGACATAAACCTCTTAAGAAATCAAATTAAATTCTTCAAAACTACAGGCACAATACCTAAGCTTTAAGAAGAAAGTAGTTCATGTATTACTGCTGCTTCTTACTATCTGCTTATATCCCAAAATCTCTGGCATCAGGATCAGGAATTCTCTGCATTCTTCACCATTAAAGATATTACTTAAATGCCTTCTAAGAGTAAAACTTTCATGAGTTAGTCTTACTGGTAATTTTCTGTACTTTAATTAATATATCGCACTTTAAAAATTACAGGAAAAATTAATTCTAGAGCTTTAAGGCTATTAGAAAATGTTAGGTTGCAGGAGGTGCCATAGCATAGTTTATCTAAGCATAGCAAAAATTTATCCCCAGGCAAAATTGCATTCATGTTCACTCAGACTCTTTTCTGATTCTGAAATTTGGACATCCAATATACTTGTCAGACTTTTATACATATATACATATGTATCACGTGTGTGTGCGCGCGCTGCTTCTTATTAAAAAAAACAATGTCCACAAACACTCTGCTGTTCACTTCTTTAAATCTGAAAAGTCCAGAGTCATTCTTAACAAACCTCTAAAAGCCTATTTTTCCACTCACACAACCAGTGCTACTGAAAGAAAGTTAAGCAGAAAACTCGTGCTTGTGCAAACTGAAAGAGAAGAAGAATTTGCTGTCCACAACTGAGTGAGAACTTTGACTATAAATCCAGACAAGCAGATCAAAGTCTAATAAGATCACAGTATACAGTCTGTTGGGGTTTTGGGAGTTCACCTTCTGTTTTTTCTTTCTCTTCTCTCTTGGGGAATTTTTTTCCCCCCATGCATGTTACCACAGCAACAAATTGCTGTGTGCTCGGGAAAAACAAAGGGACCTGGCCACAGTGGGAGGGGTCCGGGGAGCCACCCTCTTTTCACCTGGGCTGGCTGGCAGGGAGTGCGCTCGGCGTTCGTCCGGAGGGAGAGAGGCTGCCATCCGTCCTGCTGCCGCAGGTTTTCCAGCTGCCTTTCTTCTACCGGAGAAACCCCGGGATTCCCAAACCCGCCTTTCCCTGCCCTGTCGGCAGCCGGGCTGCAGCCGCGGAGCCTTCGCTACATCGTAGCTCCGCACGCCCCTGCCTGCCGAGACCTCCCCGGGTTCCTGCTGCCGCTCTGGGTCTTGATACATCTCGTCTGCCACCCGGGATCTGCTCATCTCTGCTGCTCCAGCCTGCTCTTCCCGAGGC
>VZTI01000464.1:966690-1095889 GCA_013397865.1 Struthidea cinerea
GCTCACCGGGAGCCGCCAGCGCCCCTGCCGGCTGTGAGCGGAACTGCACCCACGGGGAAAGGGCCCGACAGCCGAGAGAGGCCGGCACTGGGTGTGTGGTGCTGTTTGCTGTTACTGCCACAGTTATTGCTGTTTGTTTGCCTTGTTATACATATATATATATTAGTAAAGAACTGTTATTCCTACCCCTCATATCTTTGCCTGAAAGTCCCTTAATTTAAAAATTATAATAACTTGGAGGGAAGGCGGTTACATTTTCCTTTTCAGGGGAGGCTCCTGCCTTCCTTCACAGACACCTGTCTTTCAAACCAAGACACAGTCTCAAAACAGTATCTTGAAGAGCCAAGTCCTACATCTTAATAAAAAAAGAAATAATTAAGAGCAATGCAAGCTATACTATAAAATTTCTGCATTTCCCCACATTATTTTCAGGTTAGCTTGAGAGAAATATTGTGCCCAGACATTGTGCTGCATGAAGATTTAATCACAAGACCTCGAAGGCAAAGTACCACATGAAGAGTTTCAGGCACTGCAGTGTTTTGGACAGATCA
The DNA here is from genome assembly GCA_013397865.1 of Struthidea cinerea. NCBI lineage: Eukaryota > Metazoa > Chordata > Aves > Passeriformes > Corcoracidae > Struthidea > Struthidea cinerea. The sequence goes on from VZTI01000464.1 coordinate 967,242, forward strand.
GGCAACACGCGGCTTATTTCAAATGACTACTCCCCACTGCTGAGCAACACCCTCAGAGAAAAATATTGACTGTAACTTTTTGACATGTAAAGAGGAAGGAATTGCAAAAAGGCCATTTTACACAAAATTAATTATATTTTTACTTGCTTGTAAAAAAGAAAAAAAGACAGTTAGTGTAAAATCTTGCCTTCACAACAGAAAATGTCTTGTGAAGCCAGGAATGTAGCCAATCAGTTCAGCCATGGCCAACTTTTAAATTGGATTTCAATCAACCTTTCAAGTTTGGGGAATTCTGAAATGTGTACTTAACCTACTAACCCAGAAACATCTCTAATTGCCCGAATTTGGCCCAAATTCTATTTGTAAGCATGAGTTATCCTAGCATGGGTATAAAAAATTACAGCCTCAGATAAGCAACAGTGAAGTAAAGACTTTTCTTTTTTAAAATTTACTAGATAAAATTCTATTGAGAAGGAGGAACACAGAAACTAAGGCTATTAAATTAATCAAAAAAAGTTAAAGAAACAGAAGTGTTTTAAATTCCCCTATTAAAATACCAATGAAAAAACCTCACACCAAGCACACAATTGGAACATCACCTGGTGGATTTGTATGGGTTGTTATAAATCAGCAAGGCAAAGGGGTAGAGACAAATGATTCAAACAAAATGGGATTAATACTGGTGCAATCTTTTGTTAAAGTAGTGAGACAGACCTGTCTCATTTCAGCAAAGCAGGAAGTTCTTAATTTGAATCCTTCTTTTATGTCAGTACTATGATATGGAATAATTTATTTTTATTACATGTTTCCAGCATGACTATCCCTTTGGTATTGGGTATATTATTTTTACTTTTAATTATAAGTTTCTGAGCAGAAGTATTTGCCTTACAGCTGCCTGAACACCCAAGGTAAATCCATCATTAATTATTTCAGTATTATTCTCACTACTTACTAGGAGCATTATGTAAATCTTATCTACCTGTTCTTAAAAATAAGAACAAAGGGAAGGTCTGCTTGTCTTCCTTTCCTTTTCCCTTGTAGCTGAAAAAGAACATCACTTACTTAGAAGCTTCGCAGTGCCCAATACAAGATTGATTCCCTTAACTCTGAACTAATTATGATTTAATTCTCTATTTAATTGAGCCGAGCATCTTGCATGAACCATTGAAACCAATCCGCACGAAAAATTATGTGCGATTTAGCTCTTAATTTTGAAGGTCAAAACACTGAGGCAGACCTGAATAATTCTGACATTTCTGAGGTGTGTTGGAAAACAATTCATAGACTGGCAGAAACAACTTGTTAAGATTTGCCTACTTCACCACATAAGTAACTTTCTGTAGAGGGTCTGAGCAATGTGGAAGTGTCTAATTTGAAAGATAGCAAGGTCTATGGTGCCATGATTTACACTGGCACCAAAAGGAATAACAGCACGTGGATGGATGGATGGATGGATTGGATGGATGGATGGCAGTTAGGAAGAGTATAGAACAACTTCTCTTTCCACAGACAGACGCTGGAAGTGAAGGAGGTAAATTCCTTGGGAGCATTGTTTGTCCCTGCCACACAAAACCAGAGAAGAGCTGGTAGCTCTTTTTTCCAGAATTCAGAGAACTACTGTACCTTTATTCAGAGGGTATTAATAACCTGTTCTGTCTACCAGATGCAACACCATGTCTTGGTCCCAAAGGCACATCAGGTTGTTCAGTATATCTCTCATCCTTTAAAAAGTAAGCCCTCTCTTAGGAATCATTTAGCAGCTGAAGAGAAGGAGACAACATACTTTCCCTTTACTTCTAAAAAAAAAAAAAACCAAACAAACAATGGAAGTTTTTTTGCATTTATGGAATCTCTAGATGTTAAAATAATTCCAGGTCCTTCTGCCAGTCTGCTCAGATTTCTGCCCAGTGAACACAAAACTGCAAACTGACAGCCAAGTCACCCATTATCTTTCCTCCCATGTTCACTAATTAATTGTGACAACAATTCCTGAAATCCCTCTAAAATGTGTTGGAGGCAAGAAAGGTGCAGGGTTGTATTTCTTACCTATCTTGCCTCTCCTCAGGCACAAAACATACCCACAACCACTCACTGAATTTTAGTAATAACAGTTCTCCTTTTGTTTTCCAAGTACAGATTCCTGCCCCAATATATTGAAAGACTAAGAGACAAATCTATTTCTAAATAGTCAATTGTGTAGACCAAGTGATGCAGAAACTAATTTCCCTCCTTCTTTTAGAGCCTATGAGGATCCACAGAACCCAGATACATTTGGATTTTGTTAACATGAAAAATAAATCCCAAACTTTATTATACTCTCCTAGCAGTTACAGTCCTAAAGACAAATAATGTATGAACGAAATACAAGAAGCTAATTCTAAGCCTCACAGAATTACTGCTCTAATTCTCTCTCACTCTCTCTCTTAGGCTCCCCTTCTTACAAACACAGCAGTAGGAAAGAAGACTTGCAGGGATAAAAAGGCACTGCTGTTAAAACTATTATTAAAACACCACATGGGATGCTCAGCCGATTGTGGCATCTGACAGGAATCTGTCTTTGTTTACATACAAGCTAAATTGCTACAAAAAGCATAACATCAGCAAAACCAAGATGGAGATGTCTTAGTTTTTTGTATATTGGAAGATCTTAGTCTTAAAATTTAAGGGAAAAAAAAAACCCAGAAGGAAATACTTTTAATTCCAATGTCAGTAACATCCAGGTCTTGAAAAATAAAACACACAATTTATCTGTCTTAAGTGAGTTTTGTAGCATCGATTGGTGTTTAATTAAACAGCACTACAAATTATCAGACTAGATCTGAAGACATAGAAATAGAAGTATAGAAGGAGGAAAATAAGCATGGTAATACCCAGGTTTCACAGTGGGGTAGGCTGCTGCCTCGATGTGAATGTCATTTCTTAATAAAGGAATAACAACTCCACTATGTTACAGAAGCACATATGAATTAAACAGAACAAATGCAGAGCCTCCCTGTTATTTCCTTAGCCTTAGGGAAAAAAATTGCTGTCTGCAGGTTCCCTGACTTCTTCCTACTTTTGCTCCCTTACCTTCCTTCTCTACTCTTCCCTTTCTTTCATTCTTTCCACACAGACTAACACAAGAAAGATGCTGAAAAGAGACTCCAGCATCACAGAAGGGGTAAAACCTAAGCCTTGGAACAGAGGTATGATAGAAGGAAGACTAAGCCATTAAATTTTAAGAGGGGGAAGGGAAGGGAAAACTTTTGACTTATAAAGAAGCAGAAGAATAAAAAATAGTTCTGTATTTTATTGTACCAACGAGAGAGTTTCCACTGATTGATTTAATCTTCATTCTTCTGGAAGTATTTCACATTGTTAAAAGGGTAAATTGCACAACATTCTTTACCTTCAGCTTCTCCCCTTCCACCAAAAAGACACAGCATTCAAATAGTCTCTGAAATCAACACAACAGTGCATAAAGACAGAACATGCCCACAGGGCTGAGGTTTCAACAGTCACACCAAACACAAGGACAAAGCACCCTGGCAGAGTAGATGGCTGGTGTGACACAACCTTGTGAGATTTAGCCTCATGCATATTTGTAGAGAAACATCATGTACTTGTCTGTCAGCCTGCCCACCACAGAGGCTGTCACCCTACAGGTGTGACAGACCTCATTTTGGAAGCCGATAGAGCCTTTTTGGCAGAATGTAAAGAACAAAATTGTATTTTCCTGATGCTTTGGTTTGAAATTCCCTAAATTCTAAGAAAATTAGAAGCAGAAAGAATGTTTTTCAAAAAAAAAAACCACCAGTCTTATTTACTCTTCAAGTATAGTCTCAAAAAGTCATATTTAGGATTAACTCCTTAATGATCCATCTTTTTGCTTAAAACTCACTTATCTACTCAGCATAAAACAGCAGCAGTCAAAACACAATGCAAATACAGATTCTACATTGGCTTGGTCCCAGTTCTTTCCTGAAAAGGGCGCAACTCAAAATAATTTTCTATCACCTGCTAATTCTAGGTCCTGTGCCCCAGAGGACAAGCACAACCTCACCTATTTAATTTCATTCATAAAAGACTGCTACGTGTTAAATTAGGAGGTTAAAAAAAGACAACAGGAACTTTACTCATTTGAACTGATGCTGCTTAATATTGTCAACAAGGTAGGCATTAAGAGACATCCAAAGAACATTTTGAAAAGTACCGGGGCCTTGCAGTTAATGACAACATCAAAAATGGAGGGCAGTACTGAAAGAGAAGAATTCTACTCAAAAGAGAGTGATGACTGAATAATATGATCTCAATGAAGGCTAAATGACAATTTAAGGAAAGAAGCTTGCTGGGCTTAATTTAAGCAGATTCTATAAATACTCATTGCTATCATGAAATCATTAATAACAAACCCAATGCATCTGTTCTGTCTTTGTGCAGTTACCTAGACTACAATTCTTGACACCACTGTTCTGTAATAACCTCCATCTGCTCAGCTGTCTCTGTCATTTCTTTTGCTGTAACATATTGTGACAGAGGCTTCATTTACCTAAACTTATCTTGGCAACTTGTACTTCATTAAAGAGAATCCTGCAAGCATCAGTTAAAGCTTTCTTATCTGGCCATGCATAGCTAAGCTTCATAAATCATTCTTTCACTTTCCATTTTGCAGCTTCTGGAAAGGTAACATTATTGAATTCAGATCACTGGAACAGAGCAGTACTAAAATGTTTATTGACCAGCTTTTAGGCACTGAGCTCTGCTTTGAATGCAGACAGTAATATTAGAAAAAGCTTCTGAATTTAAAAGGGATGTCACTAATATGTTTTATACACTGCTATAAATACTGTTTGATGGCAGGCCACTTTAGCAAGCTGCTACTAATACAGCAGAAACAAAGTATTATTAACATATATTCCCTCCTTCCTTGTCCTTTAACCATAACATCTGCAAATATAGCATTATGTATTCATAGATCTAAGACCTCAATCACAGCTCAGTAGTGCAGAATGTATCTGACAAAGGCAGCAGCAATGTGCAAGGGGACCTTAAACCAACCCTTATATTCCCATCAGATCAGTCTGGCATTGCACCAGGACATCACTCGGTGCAAGTCGCAGCAGCTGTGGCAGTGCCAGTGGTTCCTCGTTTCTAACACAGGAGAATTAGTGGGGTTTCTGCCTCCATCCGGACTCCTACGTAGGAATCATGTGATAACCAGCAATATATATACTGCACACAGCACTACTGCATGGTAAGAATCATTTGTTGGTAGAATAAAAATAATGATGAGCCCCTTTACAGACAGACAGAGCCATTCACTTTTGCATCAGATTCAGAAGAGAGCCATGCTGTGCTGGCTGATGAGTCAAATCACAAATGCTGAGCTATAATAGGGTAGGAGGAAAGGAATAGGGAAGACTGTATTTGCCAGACAAAACTTAATCTACATAGAATGGCATAATTTCAGATAAAATTCAGAAAATAATTTTGAATGAACATTTCCTATATGAAACCACTATCACATCTGATCATTTTGCTAACAGTAAAATACAGTGGTTTAATGGTTAAGGCTGAACAGTCTTAATAATGAATAACAGTCTAGGAACCTCAAAAATCAGTAGGATGCTGGTCACTTGGATTCAAACCATCCTTTGATCCACAACAACAACCTGAACTGACACGTCACACCTTCTGTGCCGGCACTACTGGGCTCAAGGGAATTTGGGAATAAGAGTCTCCTGTTGCCATGGTCTAGTTTATCTAAAATGGGTATTATGTAGCCCAGAGAGTCAAGAAAGTACATGAAGGTCAATAGAAGACACCCATTTAGCAATGTAAATTTAATTATCTTTCATAGTTTATAAAAATGCAGTTGTTTAAGAAAGACAAATTATCAGTTCCTTGGAAGTTAGACAACCTCAAGAGACAAGGAAAGGATCTGTGGGGGCAATGAATTACATTTCAGTGGGGTAATGTTATAAACCCTTAGCTATCCAAAGACAGCACTGAGAAGCTTCCAGTAGTAGCTGCCTTTTGCCCTTAAAATGCTCCAATAATTGAACTAACTTTTGAATGGATTAAGTCTGAAATGAATAGTTCTGGTTCATCACATTTAAAAATAATTAGCTTTAAATTAATCTGAAGCAGCATTGCCATATCTTTTCAATCACTCTTCCCACATCACCTGCTGAGTAAAAGAAACCTTGATTATTCACACCAGCCCACAAATCAACCATGAAGAAAAAAAAAAGTGGCAGGGCAATGTTAAACAAAGTGTAATCAGTCCTCAGGACCTGTATTCTAAAAACATGCAGCTGCCTCAGACACCATTTCTCCCCGTCTAAAATATGCCCAGTATCTAATAGAAATTCTCATGAAATCCTAAACTATCAAGTTCAGTCTACTTTCATTCCCATCCCAGAGCCCACTGTCAAAGTTGGTAGCATGTTTTCCTAATCTTAGAATTTGCCTAACAAAAAACATCAACTTACTTATAGCTGAGAAATCTGTTACTAGTCCAGAGAGCAATTCTGTTATTAAGTGATGCTTCATTTTAATAATCTATAGCACAAATAATTTCATTTTAACTACAGGTCTTTTGGGGTTTTTTTTTGCTTTTAAAAGGTTTACTCTGCATCAGCTACAATTAAGTCAAAACTTCAAGGAAGGTAAAACTAAACTATTACTTTTTATGATCAAGAAAATAATTTTCTCTTGGGAATTTAAAACAATTTTTTGTGGCGGCTTAACTGTGTTTATTACAGTGGTAAGGGGAAAAAACCACAAAAACAATAACAATTTGTGTCTAATGCAATCCTTGCATGTCATTACAGTGTTAGTAGCTCTTTATCTGATGTTTCATTAGCAGATCCTAAGTTTTTCAGTACTGATCTGAAGCTGCATATAACTTTCTGTAGTCTACAGCATCAAACCCATAAAAATAACTGAGTCTTATCTATAGCTGGTGTCAACATTCAGACATACTCACAAACCTTTGCCCATGAATAGAAGCATCCTAAGAGTCTCTGAGGAGCTGAAGAGCTGCTAAATTCACAGGCCTTCTTCATTTTCACAGTCTGAGAGCAATGGCGCATCAAAACACATCTTCTCTAACACCTTATGTGCACAACTAGGGTATAAAGCTCTTGGAAAGAAGCGAGAAGTTAAAGAGCAAAGTTAAATGCACCTCGAAGATTTCCTCTAACAGCTCAATACACAATGAACTCAAATCTCTAGATGAACCTCAAGGGAACTAGTTAATTTGCAGCTCCTGAAAACCAAATAAGTCAGTGTATGAATCTTTGGATACAATGATAACTTGTGAGCTTCTGTAATGTTTGTAAAAGACTTTTTGATCCTCAGGTGAAAAAAGCGCGTAAGGGAAAATATTGTTATCTCTATAGAAGAGTTCATACTGTATTATTATTTTTAAAAATGCAACCTAGAGCCTGATGGTTTTCTATAATTATACTAGCCTAAGGATGCCTTGTACAAAACTCTTTCCCTAATAAAAACATTTAGATATGCTGAAATTAATGCAGATTTCAGTTGCTAAGTGATTCAGAGAGCCACATAATAATTTTTTTGCTGTTAAGCACAGAGTGAGGATTATAACTCTAGAGAGAAGGATAGTTATCTTATAATCTTCATATGTATATAAGCAAACTGATTGTTTTCCCTGTTATTAAGAGCTGTCATTTATTTTTGAGTGCTGATACTCTTAGCAAATTGTGCAAACTACAGTTTTACATGCAAAAATCTCTTTTGAAGTGATTTTTTGTTTCATTTATTTTAAAATCTCCAGCCAGAAAAAGGAAAATTATATGGAAAACCAGTGTCTTTCCCCCATTCAACATTTTATTGACCTTTCATTAAAAAAAATTAAATACTTTTGTGTTTTTAAAATAGGAATTACAAAACTGACAATGGCCTGAATTCTCCCAGGGGTGCGCTTCTATGAATTCCCAAGAAATTCTGCTAAATTCCATCAAGTGGTAAGACTTTGGGTTAAAAACCATAGTTTGCACATGTCGAGCATACATTTTTACTTTTACTGGATCTTTACTGCAGAAGTCTCTGAAGAGTACAGATGAAGAAAGACCTACCCTTCTGAGCAAAATGTGGGAAGCAGCGAAAATTTTTTCTCCCCTGTTTTCAGTGCCCAGTTGGCTGAATTCAGGCAGCATAAAGTGAAAGTTAACTGACGAAAGGGAAAGTCTACCAAGGCAGAATGAGATCACCATTTGAGTGTGGACACAGATGCTGAGCAAGGATGCCACACCTGGGACTTGGAAAGCTAGAGCACTACCCAAAACCAAAACAACCACAATACTTGTTCATAGCCTTTTTCTACTGCATTTGTTTTCCATGCACCTCTGAGCGATAAATAACTTAAACTCCATTTCAGCAACGTACGGGGCTGGCAGTCCTTACTTGGCGCATGTTGCTAAAGCATACAAGTTTTCTTAGGTATTTCTTCTTGAGCAAACAAATGGAAAGAGCTTCCTCAAAAGCAGTTGAGCACAGAAAGGCGTATCTGACAAAATCGCTGACAGCATGGTAAGGATTGTGTTTTAGCAGATGTGCCAATACACCTCTCTGATTCCACTGAAGTAAGACTCTGCTTTAAAAGCCCTGAAAAATTCTTTAGTCAACAATTATCTGCAGGGGTTTTGGATGCACCTTGTTTATAATAAACATACACACATTTATAAATCAATGGCAGTAGTGCTCTGATTTTGAATATACCTGGAAAAATTTCTCTCAAGTATGTCTATAAAGCATCAACTGATCTTGAGCAGGGTTTAAAATTTTCACCAGCAAGGTAAAAAGTACTATTCTAGTCATGAATCAGACTGTCTTCATATTTCAATGTGCCAAATCTATAAATAAGTTTGTGAGAAGCTAGCAAAATCATTAAAAACTATGACCAAAAGACACCTCCACAAAAAAATATTTTGCTAACTATATAAAAATTACTAAAAGCATCAAGCTCCTTTATGCCAAGAGTGCAAAATACAGTGAAAGTTGGAAAGACAGTACCACACACAAATTGATTGCCTTTAACAGGAATTCTTCTAGTATTATTAAACTTCTACATATCTCAGAATGCTGATTTCATTTTGCAGGATAAAAAGTCTCAGTGTCATTATCTAATCTTTTTATTTAGGCATTATTAAGTTTTCATAAAGGAACAGATTATCTGTAATGTGGCTTTTCGTTCACTTAAGCAGTTAGTTATAATCATATTGTTGTTACCTCAAAGAATTTAATCAATTTCTGTGATCTGGTTATCATGCAGAGTGTGATTACTCTGAACAAAAAGGAACAATGAAAAAAAAGAAGTCTGCTACTTTCCTGTCACATCTGCTCCCCAAAAATAGGAAGGAGAAGGTGCTACCTGCTGAAATTCTGATCAAGAAGATCCGAATTCTGATCTACAATTACAGTAAATATCTAATGACCTGAGTGGGGACAGGCCTGGCTAAAAGAAATACAACTGAGTGGTTAGTGATAGGCAGTAATACCTTAGAATAAGAAAGGTTGTACGGGTTTAATTTGGCAAGCCTCCACTGACTGATGGAGTATGATCCATTCCACATCAGATGCAGGTCTTGCTGGTTGGTAAAATTACAGCACAAAGTTTGTGTTGAATTGTGCTTTCTTTGTTGCTCTTTGATAACAGCAAGTGACTAAACTTGCTCTGCTTTGGAAAAACTTTCCCTGCTTTGGAAAAAAAAAGCTTTCCCCAAGAGCATTCCACAGCAGTAACAAAACCCTAAGCAATCAGAATGAATGGATTCCCTGCAAAACCACATAATGCCCACACAGTTTGAGGAACAAATATCTCATAGGCCACATTCCCCTGTGGAGAATTCAGTGCCTTTTCTACAGTGGTGGCCATTCCCAAGGAGACAAGAAGCAGCCCTCCTGGTTAATCTTGTCTGTTGGTAATTAATCACTTCACAGTCCTTACTACACTAGAGTTTTACTCCTTGTGTATTGAATTATAACATGGTTGGAGAAGCAGGAGTTAAATTATTGTTTGTATTAACTTCTGAAACAGCCCTCACTTCTGGTCATAGGAAGAATATATGGATAAATGTCGGTGCTGTGTATTAAGACAAACACTATTTGTTTGTATACAGGTTCCAGAAGAGATGTTTTTCCACTGCCATTAATTTTTGTTGCATTATTCTAGTGCCCTCCAACCCTTAATGCCCTCTTAACCTGCCTCAAATGCACGCACCTTTCACACCCATGTGAAACGAACCAGCTTCTGTTATTACAGTTTCTACTGACATCTCCAACACAAAATGCTTCATATCTTAAAATTCTTCAGTGCAGCAAGGCAAATCACAGGAAAAGCTTCTTTTGCTTTTTGAAATTTCTTTATAAAGTCTATCACTAAAGCAGTCCAACGCTGTAGGGCAAATGGCAACTGCATGAAATTAATACATTCATTGAAGTTGCTCATTCTTGAGAGGTCCCTTCTTTCTGTGGAAAAGGGTTAAAAGCATTTAATGGTCTGGGTTAATAATAGTCAAGTTACTGAGTCAATTGAGTGATGAATTGGGAAAAATCATTAACGCTGGGTAGAGTGCTTGACCTGCTCTTTCAAAAGCAAAAGCTAAAAATGCCTTTCCTTTAAAACACCAAGCAACCCTGAGTGATCTATGCTTATGCAAATGTTTGATTGACACCTGTCTGGTGGGTCAGTATCATGAGTAAGACACTGGTTATTCTTAAATGTCTAAAAAATTATGGAAAAGACACAGTGCATTGATAATCAAGGCCAGAATTTTCAGGAAACATCTTTAATTTATTCTCAGGGGAATTTAATAGCCTGCCTTCCTGTACATTTGGGTTTTTTAGATCCTAGACCTCCAAGGGTAGCTTTTTCATCCATATTTATGCTTTAACACATACCTTTAGCAGCGACAACCACATTACCCAAACTGAAATCACAAAAAGAGTATCAAGGGAATACTTTACTTGCAAACAATTGCAGACAACAATGTTTTCTTACTGAAGCAGAGGCCCTGCTGTGAGCATGGGGAAGGGGATGAGCGGAGATGAGAAAATGTAAGTGTGACCTATGGCACGCTAGGCAGGAGGCGTACTCTGGTACGCAGAGAGGTTCATCTGGGAGCCATCTCTGGGAAAAGCAGCAGATGTAGAAAAATGCTGCTGCTAGAAATTCAGCATCACTTGTGTTCTGAAAATGAAAGCAATGTTATCTCTCACATTCACTTACTAAGTACATATAGGTTTGACCCTTGAGTATTGCTATTAAAAAACCCAATGAAACAAGTATAAATGTGTCACTCAAAAAATACGGTTTCTGCTTCTTATATCTTTAGCTACAAAGTTTATACCAACAAAAAGCAAAAANNNNAGGATACAAAATTTATACAAAAAAAAAAAAAAAAAAAAAAAAAAAAAAAAAAAAAGAAAAAAAAAAGGCATCTCATTTTGATGTTCAAAGCTTCTTCCTATGGTGAAAAGCTGGGATTCTAATGAAAGAGCTTGTGTATTCACAAAGACTGTCACTCCATGCTGAAATATGAAATACACTAAATGATGTCACTCTAGCTTTAATCTAGGAAAACACTCGAGCACAAGCATAGTGCTAAAGCAGTCACCATGAATAGTGCCAAAGTCAAAGAGATTGCTCGTACACTTAGACATATTTCGGTTTCTTCAAAAATTTGGACTCTTGAGCTAGTATTAAGTACAACTACGTGAAGCTGGACTTTCAGTTCTTAGCCTGGATCTGAAGCATCCTCACTTAGAGGCTTTGGCCTACTCATTTCTATGGGCACCTTCATTTTCACTTGTAAGGTGAAAAAATATTTGGCTGCACCACCAGAAGTGTATATTACCTGAAATTTTTTACATGCTTTGAAGATGAAAGACACATCCATCTAGTTAACATTATATGTTATTATTAAAGCTATATCTGACCCAGAAAGCTTAATATTCTCAATTTATAAACTACAATATATTTAGTCATGACTATGACTAAATATGACTTCAACTTGCTCTTCTGTCTATGTTTTGTATCTTACCGCAGTGGAGTACTGGGCAGCAATAAATACAAACCCGTTGCTGCTTCCTTCATAACTTCCACTGATGATATAATCTGAGTTTCAACAAAAATAATAAAATAATATCCACATGTTTCCAAGAAACAAATGTTAAAGCATGAGTTCTGGAATATCGTAATTCAAAAATATCGTGCCCTGTTAGGGAACATGTGTGTAACCTATTTTCTCTGGGTCCAGAGACAGCTAATTTTTAAATCTACTCTTTCTTAATATACACTGTTTTGTCCTCCATAGATGACAGCTTTTGGGTTTTACATTTTTTCACATGTGCTGAGCTTTGTGCTATCAAACTGATGAGAACACCTAGTGCAGAGCACCAACAAACATCAACAGTAAGACAGCTATTGGCAGACAGTGTTTTGACATGTAAATAACTAATTCAGTCTATCTTTCCCTCAGTCTGTAATTGCATGGTAGACTGGGGGACAGGTGCATATTTCGAGCTCTGTTAAGCACTAAAGTTTTAAAGCGTCTCTCTGGGCATGGATTTGGATGGACGGGTAATATATCATCAGTTACTTAGAAACCTTGAGAACTCCTGTAAACAGCACAGCCAACATTCCACAAACCTTCTCCTTTGTACTTTTTTCTATCAGAAGTTAACATGGAGATTTGGTTCTGATTAAACTGCAGTACAGGAGGAAAAAAGGAAATAGATGTAACAACGAGATGGATTGTTGGATAAACTGAACGCTTGCAGGAAGAAAGAGAATAGCAGCAAAACTGAAGATAAAGGACCAAGACATACGCTGTTGCTAAAGGAAATAATTATCAAACCACAGACAGTCTTTATTTTGCATGAAGTCATCTGTAATTCTAACACTGGCTCAGCAAAATATTTTCTTTCATTTACTTTCATTAAAATCACCTGATTTGGCTGAATGATGTGGGATCCTTTTAGCTTGGACTTGCCAATTTTTGCAAAGAATTCAGGAATAGCTTAGAGCACAATTTTAGTATTTTGCATACTAGAGGGACTTCCTGGCCTGACAGCATAATGTGTTATTTACATGTTGATCTTGAAATCTAGGACATGAGCTTGCTCATAGACTACTCTAGGAAAAAAAAAATTATGTTAATACAGAATTTTCATCCTGAATTACTCCAGCAGACTCCACATAAATAAATGAGCAAATTTTTCATATAAAGTAATTCTTGGAATAATCCGTAACATCATGAAGGAGGTAAAAGATCGCAGCATGCTTAATGGAGTATAGAGGTACACTACTTAAATTTTGCTCAAGAAACTCAGTAATCTCAGAACAACAAACAAGCAAGATATTTCCAGAAAGTTTAACAGGATTTCTCCAGTGCTATTGATACCACTCCTCAGCTTCCTGTTCATCACAGTAATACAAAAATCACCTGTTTTACAGCCATTATTAAGTGCAGTGTATGTGTGCAAGGAACAACTATTAAGGGACACACAAAGATATGCTGGTAGAAATACTGATCTGTTTTCAGGCCACAGGGTGCAATGGCTCATGCTCTCACCCAACGACTTCAGGCAGTTTCACAATTGTGCTTAGAAAAGGAGTGAGAATAATCTGCTATGAATTCTCTCTTCTATTACCCAGTCAAGCTAAGTACTGAGGCAAACTTTCAGCTCCAGTAGTCTCCCTGAAACAACTGAAGGCTAAGCTGCACAACACCTTGGCTGACTCAGACAATGAGGCCTTGGGCAGACATTGAGTATCACTACTTTCTCCATTTACCAATCGAAGTGGGTTTTGCCCCTGCTGGCAGAAATACTTAAGTGGTAGTGCTTTAGTTATACGGGCCTTACAAACAAACCCAGCTGGTCCAGTCTGAAAGAGGAAAGCTACAGTACAGAGAAGGGATAAACACAGAAGTGGGGAGCCTTTTCCAGCTACCATGGTTACTTGGGCCTCAAATAGCTACAGAGATTAAACCTGCAGGTTGCTGCTTGTATCCTCTTGTCCACATGAAATTCTATCTATGTTTCAACAATTAATTATAGGTATGCCACGAGACAAACCTCAAAGCCCCACATTCAATTCACCCAGCTATGAGATAAAGTGACACACGCAGCAAAACAAAAGATTGCTGACTCCACAGAAAGATCTTGCACTTCTGCAAACGGTGACAACCTCTCAGGCTGTACCTGGAGTGGGACCTGGCAGTTTCTCAAGTGATATTCAAGTGATCAGTACCACTTCCACACCTTCTTACTCCCTTGGCAGGAGTCAACAGCAGCCCAAATTACCTAAAAATCATAATCACTAGGAAAGGAGAACAGCTGACAAAAAAAGATACAAATAAAAATACCAGTTATGCTCTCAAATACTCAAAGAACTTTAGGATTGCACAGCATGTTCACAGAAGGTCAGTGGAACCATATGGTCTGGCTCTTCTGGGAAATGCTTTATCTCTACTGTCCTCTGAAACACCAGGAGTAATTATGTGAGTTCTCCAAATATTCACCATGGTTCAGGGAGTCAATCTTTTACAGAAACAAGCAACAAATTAGGTGTCCACTTGAATTTTAACCTGAAGCTCAACTATATGAGTTATCCTATGGCTGTAAGGTATTCAGATTAGAACTCAAAATCTTGCTCTCTTTTGAATGCCAGTGGAGCACATGATTGAATTTCACTGATGAAAATTATTGGGAAAAAAGCAGAGCATCTGCTGAGTTACAACTTAGTCCAGTGAGAATAATAACTCAGAAGTGTTAAAGGAAGATACTTGTATTTGGAAATGAAAGATTTATAATCTGGATGAAGAGTTTGAAGATTTGGACCTTGTGACAGAGAAATGAGAGGGGTATGAACAGAACCTGTGGAGATATACGAAATAGCAGTAAAGAAAAAAAGAAAATACACATTGGTATTATTATTATTATTATAGAATACTTATTAGTGCTATTTACCACAATTTATAATACAAAAACAAAAGGCCAGTGATGCTGAACAAAAACAATTTGAAAAGAATAGGGGGAAAAATTTTTCTACATGCCACATAACTAACCAGTGGTATTCCTCCTGAAGGTATTATTACCAAAACCAAGAGATTAGCAAGATTCAAAAAGGATTTAGACATTTATATGCATAAGGAGAACAGCCACAGCTATCTTAGATTAGATTAAAAAAGCCAACATGTGAGATACAAACCTTGATGATCCAGTGTACAAGGCAACTTCTTGCTGGTGGGCAGTGGTGGGGGGGGGGTGGGGGAAATCTTTCTCAACTGGCAAATTGGCAAACTGTTCCAGAACTACTGTTCCTGCAACTTAACCACCTGTTATGGCACTTCCTTCACTTACCCTTGAAGCTGCTGGTGCTGAGGACTCAGAATGCAAGAACAGACAGACTTGCTTTTCCATTTCTACATTTCAGGTGTAAAAAAAAAAGTATTATTATACCATTCAATTAAGTATGGTGATAGTGAGCACGCAGAATTTGAAAAGGAGAATAGAGCTTCTTATCTCAAAATTTCCTTTAAATATCATTAACTGTGAGGTTTAAGGCACTGTTAGAGGAAAGCTTTGGCTCATACAGAAAATTGTGTACATCTTTCTCTAAGGCCTATTTGGCATTTTACACTGCCTCTTAGCCTCTGGGCCAAACTCCCTGACAATAGCCAGCCCTACTGTAAAACACACAGGCAATCTCCTTGTGTGTGGTGGCCATTCCTGTCAATCAAGTAGCAGGATGTCCCCAAATTCTGCTTGCCTGCAGCTTACCACTCACTGAAATTTGACACCTGTCCTCATGATGCTTAAGGGGACAGACTTGGTAGCGCCTCTCATATGAGCCACGCTTATCCAGAAGGCCATACTTTACCAGGCTTCCTGGTAGCCAGCCCTCCTCCCCTCCTTGCAATACACCAATGCCACTTCTACAACATCATCTTCCCACCCTTCACAATCCTTAATAAATACAAACATCCAATCTAAACCTCCCCTGGCTCATCTTGAGGCCATTTTCTCATGTCCTATCACACGACTTCCATTCAGGCAGTGGTTGACAGTGATAAGGTCTCCCCTGAGCCATCTTTTCTCCAGGCAAAACATCCTCAGCTCAGCCACTCCTCCTGAGACATGGACTCCAGCCCTTTCACCAGCTTTGTTGCTGATTTAATGTGATGAAGATTAAGCAGGTCTAAAACAATCACAGTGAGAACTTCTGGACATTCAGAGAGCTTTACAAAAACTACCGTACCTATTGGGCTAGACAGAGGTCTGAGAAGCGTTTCTGACTTACATGACTAGCTCCCAAATACATCTTCCAGGTGTAAATAAACTGACATTTAGCTGTCAATAACAGAGTAGGGATTGCACTTGTAGAGGTCATGACAGACCCCAAGTGAAAAGAAACCATCCTTTGTCTGTTACCCCTGCAGAAAAGTCAATGTTCAAATGTAACTGAATTTGAATGCTGATATAAAGATACATAATATCCACTTGGATCCTGTCTGAACACAGTGTATTTATATTTTTACCATATGCCAAAAACATCTAATTTGAAGGAAGAGGAAAAAAATAGCTATTTATTTCTTTTATAACAATCTGGCATACATACAAAATTTGAATTGCTTTATTTTTATAGATCATGTTGTAAATTAATATAAATAATTTAACGTGCAGATAATTCACTGTGCTGAAAATGACTGGCATTTTTCAAGAGTATAAAGAGAACTGCTTGACTAAGGAGATCAGCAAATGCTATAAAGTCAAAAAAGACTTAACGACTCCCTGCAAAATATTTCAGAATCCACAGATTGTTTCACATTAGAAATTGTACAGTATGTCAGAGGCTAACAAACAGTGTGCAGCACATATTTTGAAGATCTGTTGTTTGCACTTCAAGCGAAAGAAGATTGCTTTAATTTTTTTAAGAACCTAAGTGACTGAATGAGTACATGACCATATTGCCACCCATGCCATATTGGATTTCACTTGCACTAGGCTCAAACTATTGTACCTTCAAGTATCAGAGAGGGATTTTTTCCCTGTAGAAAATTACCAATATAAGAACAAAGAAAATGTCTTCACCGACTGCTCAAGGTCATTCCTAGAGATTGCTCTTGCTAAATAAGTCTGTGGACATAGTTAGGTGGAAAAGCAGTAATCATAAGTGTCAGCTAGATGCAACCAATCACTCAAAGCTGCAAGCCACTAACTCAAAGAATTTAAAGTCCAAAATAAACTCTCATTTTACTTCTCTCTTAATTAAAAATCTAGTACTTCTTGTATCCTCCTTTATGTCACATATAATGTACCTCAAAAATTCAAATGAAACACAAAAATCCCAATGCCTTCCCATTAGATTACCAGCTGATCAGGCAAGAATTATTTTTCTGTTTGGTCAGACTTGGACAACCACACATGCTATAATGTACCTCAAAAATTCAAATGAAACACAAAAATCCCAATGCCTTCCCATTAGATTACCAGCTGATCAGGCAAGAATTATTTTTCTGTTTGGTCAGACTTGGACAACCACACATGCTATGGATTTGTCTATATTTCACTGGAAGCATAAAAGACATTTTCCCATATCAGCAGTTAGGAGGTTCCATTAACCCGAGACTGTAAAATATACATAACATATACGGGTACAGGATACAGTCAGATGGGCTACACTGATGGGCTTCTGTAGCAGATGTCTTTTTTATTTCTCTGAAATAACATAGCTGCTGTCAGAGCTAAAATTTGTAATTAAAATGTAGCACACTTCTCAGAAATCTTATCTACCAACCTCTCCAGTCCAAACAGCCTGGGATGCAGGATGCTCCGAGTCCCCAGCTGAATCCAGACTCCACGTTTACAGCAAGCTGCTATATTTATAATTGATGACAATGCTAATTACAGACCTACAGACACACATACTATCTTCATCTCCCTTTGAGGTGTTCAGTGTGAATATATAGCCACAAGGTGCTGCATGAGTGTATCCTTAACATAGTCCTTTTAATGCAGAGGGCATAAAATTCTCATTAACAATAATTGGAGTTAGAAGCAGGAATTCCAGGAAGGATGTGTGTGTTGTCTCATTAGATATTAACTACAAATACTGTAAAATATTCTGTTTATGCATTGTTAGAATTCTGAAGCCCTTTTTTTTTTTATCTTCAAATTAAGACCTCTATGAATAAGTCATTTAGAGCTAAATGAAAGCTCATGCAATTCTGGAAAACTGCACTTGTAAGTTCCCCCAAGGATACAGACTTTCTACTGAACTGTACAGTTATAAGAAAACAGCTCAACAGCACCTGCTTGCACAGGTTAATAAATCCCCACAACAGTTAATGGATCTAATAATTTTAGCTGCGTCATGCCCTCTTAAAATTCCCACTGTGTTTGGCCTCACGAAATGTATGGAGCTCTACTTCATGTTATGCAAGGGTCTGAGTGTGTCAATGCTTCTTGATCACACACAGGACCACACCATTGCCCCTCCATGCAAGAGAACATGGACAAGCAGGTGTAGTTTATGTCAGGATTCATGACAGAGAAATCAAAAACCCTCACATTTTCTCTCAGGCAGCAATCCCTTCCAGGAGTCACCCATAAGTGATTTACAGCTCTATCAGAAAACTGCTTCTGCTCGAAGACCAATCCTTCTAAGTCTCAGAAAACACATTTCATTATACTGGATATGTCAGGATAAAATCTTCATTAGTGGATTATGCCTGTCTCCTAAAGTTCATAAAATAATTTCCAAGGACTCCAAGGAAATAAGGCTATGCTCATTCCAAGCATGTTTACAAGCTTCAGTCCTCAAGGTACCCCAGATATAAAACGTAAGAGGAGGAAGGAGAACCCATACAGACTCGACCATTGATAGTAACATTCACAACACGATTCTTTAACTCTTCTGCTTTAAAAATAATTGTCTGATGCTCACAATTAGACAAGGTAATCCTTCTAGCTGCCACTTCCATCTGTAGGATGCCACATGGTCATTTGTTTAAAGAAAGAGAAACAGAAACTGCCTTCTTCAATTGTTTGTTGAGAATTGGTTGTTTGACAGAAAATAAAATCCCAGGGGAGGCTTCAGTAATTGACTTCCCTGGGCAAATCTACACAAAGATACAAAGTTAGTTCAAAATAAACAACAATATAATTAAGAGTTAATGCAAAGCACTTGTATCAATCCTCATTCACTGCCAAAACTATGATCCTTTTCACACAGTAGTTGTTACTTGAGATAATGAATACCTTGTACAAATTCCAAGGAAACTTTCTTCTGAAGGATGGAAAACATTCTAAAGAAAACATAACCGGCAGAGTCTCTTAATGAAACTAACAGTCACTTGCAAAATTTTGTCACAAAGAACTTAAAAAAACCCCTCAAAAATCAAACCAAAACGTGCTAGAAAGCAGTATCCTCCTATTGCCCTTTCATTGCTTGATTGGTCAAAACTGACAGTGCAATCTATCATCTTCACTTCATCTCTTAGGGTTAAACCTCTCCAAAATGCTGCAGGACTGAAAAGGATACTGATCCCATCCTCCTCCTCCTTCCATTAACTCACTGATTGTTCAGTAAAACTGGCCAGGATTTTTCAAAAGCTGCAACTCTACACGACAGCATTACACCAAATCTTTTGAAAATGTGGCAGAACCAAACATCCATAAAAACACTATGTTCTTACAGTAAAATCCCGAAGGAAATTAGATAAAAAGAAACTATACTTATGTGTATGGTTAAAAAAAAAAAAAAATTAAAAATCAGCCAAATGACAAAACAAAACCACAAAAGTCAAGGATAGACACACAAATACACACAAAAGAAGTTACTGCTCTTTGTATGAACAATAAATCTCTCACAAGACCTGACATCACAGGTTGGTACTTAGATTTTATTCCAACTGAACCCTCTTGCTTTATTTAGCACGATATATGGTTATAGGACACAACTCTATTGCATCTCCAGTAGAAGTTCACTTCAACCCCATCCACTGCCTACTGATTTAGCAATGCATACCAATTGCAATGCTTTAGCAATTGCTGACCAGCAATGCCTCTACATTCTTTCAGCCACTCATGACTCCAGTTTACATGGCAAGTTTATAGGGCCTACAGCAGCTCACTTCGCAAGGAAGATCCTTGAGGAATCCATATGTTCCGTGAGAAGAGGTCTTGGCTCTCTTTGCAAAGTTGGCTGTTGTGTTTATTTTGCCATGTATCCGTACGGAGAGACCCAACGGCGCACATACCCCGCCATCAGGTCATCAAACGAGGAGTGGGGTTACGTGTCTTTCTAGAGCTGCCTGTACAATGAATGCTGTGAAACAGAGCACAGTATGTCTCTCAGCTCAAAGGCAGCAGTAGTTCATATCAGATACAATAAAGTGGAGCTGGACAGCACCTGTAGTTTGTTTGCTTTCGCTGCTTACAAGGGACTTCCTCCTGTCCAGCACTGACCTACACTCAAAATAGCAACTCCTCGCATGGCCCAGGGAGTGCTTAGGACTATATCTGATTTTTCCATGGGGAGGAAAAAGAAAATGACACACGTTAGCTTTCATCCACCATGCAAAAGACAAGTAGAGAATGGTCTCTCCTATACATCTCTGTCACAGTTCTAACAAAAACAACTTCTCCTCCACATAAGCACTGTAGAGATAACACCTTTGTAATCTCTTCCACAGTTTTATAGCTGACTGCACTTGCACGAAGACAAAAGATCATTTATTTTAGGAGGTCCTAACACTGATTTACCACTCAAATTGGCAGTGCTCTACTCTAATATAAAAGTTATATGGTGCCTTTGAAAGAACATTCACATTGTCATCAATAAAATTTATAGATATAGGGGTGTAAAAAGAAAATACAGAAAACAAATGTAGCATATATACTGTAACGTTGAACCCTAGCATCTCCCACAGACAACTGCCTCAGCTTATGAGAGCTCTTTGTAACACTCCATAATCCAAACATTTTAACAACACTTTGTCTGGTAATTCATTCACAGAAGCAAACTATACTCATGAACAAAAATGAGCCTGCATCTCTATAAATAAATTAATTATATCACTTGGAATTTCAGGAAATTATGTAAAAGGTTATGTCATTAATCTCTATTATTTACATACTGAAAGTCCAAAGGGTGGCATTTTTTACAGTCTAGGTCCTTAAATTTGCACTCTTAATAATGGTATTGTTTTTTGCTACAGTACAATGCACAAACTAAAAGATATTTTACAACGATACACTGATAGTCTCCAAGAACTATGAGCAACTCTGTATTTTTTCCTGAATAAAATAGCCCCAGTAAAATGTGCAGTGATGCATACATACAGTGTCACATTGATGTTCTCAGCACCATTAAGTAGTCAACAAACAGAAGTAGCATAATAATGAATCTCAAATTGTGCTAGAAAAGTCATATTAGTTTCTTTTTTTTTTTAGCAGGATCTTATGATGCTCTGTACACAGCACATAATGCCACAGACCTAGAATCTGCTTGCAGATTCTAGAAAATAACCCAACCATGGCAGCTCTCTGCTGCACACCTGCTTATCAAAAGTTAGACACACACACAAGTAAAAAATTTAAATTTTACTCCTTGTTATCTAGAGTAAACAGTAGCTTAACCAAGGCTGTTTCACTCTGTGCTATCAGCCTGAGGAAACTGAGAAAAATCTCACATAGTTATTAGTATAAATAAGTGATAATATTCAACTTTTTACCACCTCAAACACTCACTTCTATTTATTCACGTTTACCATAACTACTTCTAAATTCTTCTGCATCTCTAATGCAGTTATTATCATAATAACTCTTAGGAGTTAGTCCTAAGTATTCTCTCTGTGAAGCAGCATCAGATACTTAGTAGTTTTTCAGGTCTGTGTATTTTGGTCTCCTGAGGAGATTCTGCACTTCGTTGTCTGTGGTACTTAATAATATCCATTTACTGGTTGACACTCCTGTGTGTTTCTGATCAAGGTTTCTGATCAAAAGCACAGATTTCCACCCCATGACTGCATATGGGTTGTTTTGCACTCACTTTGCTGATTTATTCCTCAGATCCACAATCTCGATTTTATCAACAACACCTGAAGAACAGCACATTCCAGATCTGAACTAAGTTTTAGCATTGCCAAGTCTCAGTGGCACCAGAAAGCCATAGTATTCCAAGCTGCAAGTGAGGTTGACAAGTGGGTGGGTGGGGCTGGGGACAAGAGGGGGCACAACAACACATGACACAAAACACTCCCAAAACCAACAAACAGTAAAAAGCATGACATTCTGGTTTAGCCCTGATTATTTTTCCCCATAGCACCACGTATTTATGCATTAGAGAGACTGATTCCACCAGCAGTCAAATGAGTTTGCTTTCTCCTCTCTCTTCCCCCCCAAAAAGGGATTGCCCTGATCCAAAACAAACAGGTTCAAGCTTATATTTTCTTAAATATAAAATTATTTTGCAGTTGTAGAAATGTGCTAACATTTTTAAACTTTTTTAAACATTCCCTATTAAAAGCAACTTAAAATCCTATTTTTGCATATTTAGTTCTAAAAGGAGAAAACACATGAAAAAGTGATTAAAACAGATACAGGAAACATTTAAAAATTATTAAATTGAGAGGTCATTTCCTAAAGGCAATTTTTGAGTTTTGCAATTGTGAAATTTTAATTCCAATTCCTGAAAAGAAAGTGTTATGAACCTTAGATTTTATTTCAAAAGGAACTACTTCCCATCGAGGACCCTGATCTGCTCTTTGGGGAGAGAGGAAGCAACCAGGATTTTCAGAATGCCTGTTGCTGGCCATCTTTAAAGTGTGTATCAGCAAAGTGTGTATCAGTAAGTCTCTCTACATGACTGCTCATCCCAGATTCAGCTAAGATTAAACATCAGTTCTTGTTAGCCAGTCTGTTCTTACATCCTAATTATAATGTTGAAAAACCAGAATCTTCGATGAAATCTTTTGGTTTCAACATCATACTTGCACTTAAGAGGAGTTAATTGGTTTACAAAGTTATGCAAAGGCCCACAGCCCCTTGGTTGGGGTGTATCTAGAAAACTATATTGAATGATTGTACAATGTTATGAAAATCTACTCCCTTGTGAATCCTTCTTATTCAGATGTCAGGTTGTATTGAAAAGTTGGTTGTTACCATAGACTTCCTACAGAGGCTAAGTCTTCTTAACCCCCTAAGGCATGACAAGTGTTTGCATATTTTACTGAGGGCTAGGCAATGTCACCAAGACAGAGCCTGGAGCAGCATGTTTCTGCACTGGAGCATTCCACAGGAATGACTGCAAATTAGACAGAGGCTATTCCATCCTGCTTCCCTGTTGTTGGAGACAGAAAGTAATTAGCTGCTGGCCTATACCAGCAGCAAATCATTAACCCCTCCTGCCCCTAAACATTAGCTCAGCTGTGCTGGCCACTGAATTGCAAAGGATGGAAATACATCTCTGTCCATCTGCTTCATCTGCTCCAGAGAATCAGCATACATGCACTAACCTTGGCTCCTAGATATCCAGTCTAGGAAAACTTGAGAGGGCTGGGCATCATTTCGATTTGCTCAGGCCTGATACCCAAATCACAATCTGGCATTCAGGGATTGCAAAAAAAAGGAAGGGCAAAGCTGCCTGCGCACATGCTGCCATTCCGGAACAAATACGTAGATCCAAAGGTACAAAGCCAGAGCAGGATCTAGCACTGGGTTTCCTCACCATCTTGGCTCTTCTTCATGGGACATCATTCAGCTAGATCAGATTTAGTTAAATACTGTTTTGGATTCAATCCAATAAAAGCAATGCTTACTGTTTAACTTCGACTCCATGAATCTGTTCCAAAAGCCTAACTTTGAGTAGTATTTCATCAAAGTAAGTATTTCTTGAAATGCTCTTATTGCATATACTTGAAACATACGTTGTAGGAACAATTTTTCTTCACAGATACCAGCCTAGCAGCAAAGCAGGCCAAACACATCCATCTAACTCAATGGGCCAGACATAAAAATGTAGGCTTGAAAGAAATTATGTCTTATCGTTTGAAAGATGGAGCCATTGCATTGGCATTAAACAGCCTGTGCATTAGATCAGACAGCAAATGAGATATTGATAGAACTATTTTGAACAGTCAATAAGCTTTCTAATGATTGATAGCTTTGAGCTAACTCTGGCAATATCAACGTCTGCATTTGGAAACCTGGGATTGAAACTGTAATGCAATATGCTCTTTGTGGAATTCATAAGCATAAGTCAAGTGTGGGCAGTGGCTCCAGCTGAGGGATTTGCATGGGTCTCTTTCTTCATAGTGTTAAGACAGAATGACTGCAAATTTTGCTTGTTTTAATCTTGCCTTCTAGATCCCACCAAAGCAGTATCTCAGAAGATGAAAACAGGGAGAAGAAAGCCATGGGAGAAGCCAAGCTAAATCACTGAGCATGCTAGACCCATGGATTTCATTTGAAGTCCAAACAATGTTACTGAACATTCCAGATAAAGAACCAAAATTTTCACTTAGAATATTTTACGTAGCATATTCAAAGAGAAAAAGTAGCCATTGAGGAAAAAAGGAGCAGAGGAGAAAACATACAACCAAGACTTTTACAAGTGATGTCAAAAAATTATTAATGCACACCTAAAGTAGCGAAAATTTCAAAGGTCATATGCTTTGTACTCTCACAGTATAAGATTCTTTCATCTCACAAAGAATCCAATAAAGAGCCTCTATTAAAAATATCCCTTGTAAAAAATTCTTTTTGTAAAAGAATGTAGAAGGAGTTTTAATACCCTAACCCCCACCTATTAATGATTGAAATTAATGATAGCATATTTATTTTAATTTAAATTTCCAAGCTCTCAAACTTATGGCAATGCTCTGAGAAGGCTATGAATCCTATTTTAATTACATGTATTCACGTACAGTACTTTCTATTTGGTTAGCAACCAAGTTCCCTTTCAATTGCATTTGAAATTGAAGAGGGGAAAAAAGGTGAAAGAAGTAGTCTGGTAGTCTTTCCTCATTATTTATAAACAATTACTTCCCCTGGCAATCTAACTGAATTTGATGCTACTACTCCTGGTCTACTGGCTCACACTTTCAAGAGATTTGCAATCCTCTATTAGTAAAGTAAAATGCAAAAGACATTAAGATTCTCCACAGAAGAGAAAAGTTCCTTAAGGATTACTTGATCAAATTAACAGTTAGCAGTTTAAAACCTGAGCTGTATCAGATCACAAGTACCAACACTACTCCAATTGCCCCTAAGAGCAGTGAGGATTCAGTACACTTGGGCATATCCCCCTTCCTCCCTCTCTGCACCTGCCATGGATGCATCCTTGCTTCCCTCTACACAACACAGAGCATAAAACACCATGCCTGCATAATTAGGGATTCTCTCTGGAAAACCGACTGTCAGCAGAGGTAGCTCTTCTTTCACTTACTTGGTGTTATGCCAGTGTGAGCCTACAATTGTCCATAATGCTGCTCTTGATTAATGCTGGTGTGCAAGACCAGGATCCACACCTAAAAAAAAAATACACTGTCATAATGTACTTAACCAATGCAAAATATTTCCTTCACCACCAGTATTTTGTCCCAAGGAGGTGGTAACCTTCTTCTCTACTTCATCACTTGCATGAGGTTTTTACATCCCTCTCACTGTTACCAATGTCTCTGGTCTCTTTGCCTTTCTATAAGCACTGTGCCTGAACTGTGGTGTTTGGGTAATCATCTCTACTAAAAACTTCATGATATCCAAAAAAAAAACCAAAAAAAAAAGAAAAAAGTGCTCATTTTTAATTTATACTCTTTACACACATGCAGAAAGCTGTTTGCATTTTAGTTCCCTAAAACAACACAGTTGCAAGGTGTCCCAAATGCAGAGAGGTGATGTGGCAGGGTGTATACTGCAGTGAGATTACAGATAGATAAGGTAATTGAAGAGAAACAGTGACAACAAAGGTTTTGAAAACTAGTGTCTGCTGTGCTCTGTTTATTTTTATTTTACTGACTATTTCATCTAATACAAACTTAATAAATAAGCAGGCACTGCAGTTTATAAAGGTATCACATCCTAAGTGAGGAAATAAAACTAACATACTCTCTTCAAGTTTTCTTCAAACACCTTCTAACAGCACAACAGAAACAATTAGTGGCTGTGATGAATAGGATGAATAAAGAACAAGATTGGCACAGTGAAAAGAAAACAGACAGAAACCTTCCCAAATGGACACATACCATTTTTCAGATTGAGAGTTGGAATCAATTTTAGTAAAATCTTTGGTTGTTACAAATAATTTAAGGCGTTCATACCCTGGGAGTTGTGCTGACTAATAGTAAACAAGCCTGTTGAGCTACATCCATTGACAAGCAGTGTCAGGAGTCTTGAATTTTAACTAAAATAGATAGCATGGATTAGGAAAGCACAGGCAAAAAAGAAAATATACAATCTATGATTACTTAAGTTTGTAATGACTTGTTCTCCCTGAAAGGTTAATGGTGTGCATTTACAATGTATGCCACCTAGTGGGAGTAAAAATTTGATAAAACTGTAAAAATATTTTAGAATGTTAAAAATGTAGCCTGGCATTCTGCAATCTGGAGGGAAATTAG
The DNA here is from genome assembly GCA_013397865.1 of Struthidea cinerea. Taxonomy (NCBI): domain Eukaryota; kingdom Metazoa; phylum Chordata; class Aves; order Passeriformes; family Corcoracidae; genus Struthidea; species Struthidea cinerea. The sequence goes on from VZTI01000464.1 coordinate 993,881, forward strand.
GACTTGCATTAGGTATTGAAACACAGTGTTTACACACCAAGACCTTCAGAGGAAAGGGTATCTGATTGTCTTTTGTCTCCGCCTTATTGCAAAACACGAGTAAAAGTTGGTTAAGTCTTACGCATGAAAACCTGCTGTTTGATATTGCTGTGCACTACGTCTGTACTGGAAACACAACTGGCTGTAGATAGTGTAGCACTTCTATTTCACAGTACAAATATTACAAAACAGACCTATGAAGGTCACTGACAAAAAATTCAAGCATGTCAAAGACCAGATGAATTCAAGGATGACAGACAAGAAAGTCAGACAGTTACTAAATACTCAGAGCTACTTCTAATCTAGCAAGTCTCTTGAAAATACCAACAAGGCTAAGGGTATATGAAGTATCCTTCCGCTAGTCTTGCTGTTGTCACAACCCAAAATTTGGGAAGTAAATGGACCTTTGATGTGATCTAGCTCAGAAGTTCTTGGTTTACATAGCTTATGCCTTAGTTATTCGAGAGTAATACAGAAATATTAAACTTTTGCTCAGTAGAGTTCAAAGGCATAGAGATCTAAAGTATGGAGCAAACATATGAGAATATGATTTAAAACTTATGATACAAGACAATGCACTGTGATGTAACTACCTGACCTCCAAAAAAATAAAATTCTGGAAATGGAGGAAGTGCCACTCCATAATCTTGGCCTCAAATCTAGTAATCCCGTATCATTAGCTCAGGCGTGGCAGGCAGCATTACATGGGAGGATGAGCGCGGGGGCCTGGAGGTCTCAGCCGTTGACGCCTCACAGCATGGCCGCACGGAGAGACACCTGCCCGCCCTCCGCTCTCCCCAGGTGAGGCCACCGAGCGCTGCCGCAGGTGAGGAAACGAGAGTTTCAGCTTGATGCTCTTTCCCCAGGGGCCAGCTCCTACAGAGTTACAGCCTGTGGAGGACTCCCCTGAAGGCTTGTCTATGCCTTCTTAGCTAAAGGAGCCACAGACCTCTCCGGCACCGCGGCAGAGCCTGCGGAAGGGGAAAGGGGCGCAGAGAGAGCCGCTCCATCCCACACGCTCCGCTCCCGCCTGAGCACACACACGGCAGCGCACGGACACATGTCCAGCCTCGCCCGACGGCACCTGCCCCGCTCTGCCCCGGCCCCAGCCCTTTCCACCCCTCTGCCTCCAGCCCTGGGCTGCTCCAAAAGGCTCACAGGCTGGGCTCTGCCGGGAAACAGTCCCTCGAATACAGGAGAACGTGCTCAAACACTTGCCTTGAGCACAGGCAGCAAGGAGACAGGTGAAGACTGTATTTCTTCCCGTCTCTCCTCCCAGGCTCACAGGGCCCTTGGTCCGCTCACTGAGCACCAGCTCGCTCTCAGCCAAGCAATCCAGAAATCCTTTTCCCGAGGCCGTCCCGGGGCGGCTGATTGCTGAGGGCCCACACCTGGAGCGGCCGGCTCCATCCTCAGGGCACCTCCGGGGCGGGGCCGCCCCAGTGAGGCGCAGCCTGCCCGCCGCGGGGAGCATCGCCACCGCCGCCGGCAGCGCCCGAGCTTCGGCAGGCTCCTGCCATCGGGTAGCACTGTCTCGTTGCTCCCTTTTGTGCGCTCGGCCAGCACCGAGCGCTTTGTTTTGCACGGTTCCTCGCGAGTACTGCCAGCCCCACCGGTGTTACTCTGCTTTTTGTCTCCTTTGTTCCTCAAGTAGGAGGGTGCTTTAAAGAAATTTCTCTCCCTTTTAATTGAATCAAGGCTATTGGTGCAGTGATTTGTCTCGCTCTTCTCTCAAGAGAAAACTTCAAAATTACTTCTGCCAGGGCTTTGAGTGCTGAAGAAGAGGGCAAAGAACAGGGAGAAGGTCTCAATCTACTCGAGAATAGCTCTACTTTCAAAAAAAACCTTCTTCATTCAATCGTATCTGAAATATCTTTATACCTGGCATCAGACATTTCCCTTCTGTATGTTGTTTCAGTTTTTTCTTTGTGCAACTTGAGATATTCTTCATGTAAGAGCTGAAGTGTTGGAGACAGTAAATGCATTTTTCAATTCATTCTGATGGGGGTTTTTACATGAACTATCGCACAAATATGAAAGCCATTCACAAGGCATTTCAGACCTATCAATTCATTACAATTTCTAAGATTTGGTCACAGTTTTTTATGCACTTATATTCTTCTGCCTCAGAAATAAGAGTCAGTAAACCAAAGCAAAACACTGTTTTCATTATTTTAGGGCAGCTAAAGAAAAGCAAATGAACACATTTATTCAGGATCTGTGCAGGTAGTAAAAGACATCCTCATGTCTTGCTAGCTCCTTCTGGGAAGAAAACAGACTTTAACAAGCAAAGCTCAAAGGTAGATAATTACTCAGTGTGTTTAGGGGGTCTGATTCTCAGTAGTATTGAATGTTTGTCAGATTATATGTTGATAATCAAACTACCCGTCCAAGTAGTAAAACGTGGATTTTGACACCACATTTTAGACCACCACATTTTAAAATATGCTGTGTAGATGTGGAGAAGAAAAAGGAGCAGGGGAAATAAGAAAAACACCTGTGGCACTAGAAGGAAACATAGTGGCTGTTTGTAAAAATGTGTTGAGCTTACCAGAGTGTTTCAGAGGAGGCATTAACATTTTCTGCAAACACTGTTAGAGGACACGTTTTCAAATCATTATATGTTTTACAAAGGAACAGTTCTGAAAAGAAATAGGCTTTCTAAGAGTGTGGCTTCAGCTAGTAAGCCAGTCCAACAAGAAGCTGGGACCAAACAGGGCTTCTTGTGCTACTTTCACATGCATGGTTCCATCTCCTCTGGGCTGGCTCTAGGGTTTGGCTGACCCCACAATGAGCTGATTTGGGGAATCCCAGTTCCATGAGTTTCCAGCATGATTTCCTGAACTTGTTACTCTTCAGTCAGAGAAGTGCTGAAAGAAAGGAGGATGGAGGGTAGCAGAACTACCCCTTTGTACAACAGGTTGTTGGCTGACATTTTAAAATTGAAACCATCATACCACAGTAGAAACAATTGTTCCAAAGAGCGGGAGACTTACCTGGTACAGATTGGTAAAAAAACATGGAAAATCAGTTTTTTCCATCTCTGTTTTTAATCCATGTGGTTTGAAGCCTACTGTATTTCAGTTCTAGTTGGTCTACTTCCAAGGCAGTACATGGAAAAGAAAACAGGGAAAAGCATCACTAAAAGTAAAGTACTTAAGAATGTGGAGTCTCAGTCAGCACATCTAAGCAAACAAAATCGAAATGGGTGCATATGAACTCCCAGTGGGCTGAGAACTAACCAAAAATTATGCTGCTGTGTTGCATTTTTGGCTGAGCTAGCCTGTAATGCAGAATCAAGTTTTGGAAGGAAAACCCTACTACTATTTGGTAGCTCCTCCAATTCTTTTTCAGCCTTCAAGGTAACTTGATGTAAACTAAATGTTACTTAAACTTCAGTTTTATTTAATTTTCATAACTTGCCAAGTCTGCTTTGCCTTATCGTCTTTTTAAGTTATTGAAGTGTATTTGAAATGTATTTGTTCTATCTAGCATTCTATGACCTGTTGCTCATCCACCTCCTTTTGCTCAACATTATTTTCTGAAGAAAAGTAGTCCTACTACACCTAGTTACAGTATGCTATAAAGAATAAACTTCTCCACAGTGGCTATTTTGGCTCACTGGTGTTTTATGACAACAAATAAAACATGTATGAGGGAAGTTTAATCTGAGTACACCTAAATTTTAAGAAAAATAATGACCCATAAAATTTGTGGAAATGAACAAAAATTCTGCTTTCAGACCTTCTGATGTCTTAACAATATTTTTTTTTTTCATGGGTAAGTTGTTTTCAGATCTGGAGATAAACTGAAGATGTAAAATTGATACAAAATTTGTGTCTGTATTAAATTCTCAAAATACTGTATCAGACACTTAAGGCATTACCCTTTTCCTACTGAATACTACTGTAGTGCCACAAAGAGGACAATAGGGCCAAGATGAAATTTAACAGTAAAAAAGCAAGTGGGATTAAAAGAGATAAAGCACTAGAGGCTTTGGGGTGATCTACTTCTGTATTATTGAAGAGAAAGAAGTATTTTGTTATTGCCAACAAATTGATTTTGCTTGAAGTTTTCTCTCACTTAGCTTCATCCATAAGGAAAAGACTGATAGTCCTCTTATTTATTCTCCAGTGGCTACATCAAAAAAATAGAGGTGTGATACCTGTTTAGATTATATAATGTTAATGAAATTTCATGAGCAAACTTATCTCTGCTTTACTCTACCAGAGATTTTCAAAGCTTCATAGAGGGAAATTTGTATCGATGATACCAAGAAGGATCTAAATATCCTCAGCTCCCATAAATTCAATAAAAGCAGTAAGAGCTCCCCAGAAGAGCCAGCAACTTAAAGGCTTGAGGCCTTAGGCAGTGTTGTCATTTACACCTGGAGAATAATACAGACATACAAGCAAAACTGAAGGTCCTTTTTATCTTTTGTTTTAAAGCGTGTTCCTGTTCAAATATGCAGTCCTTCTCTCATGCTGTGTCTTTACCAGCCAGGGTGAGTGCATAATGATGCCATTCATACAGGCTTGCTAACAACCAGATAAATGATACTTGTCACATGAGTAGTTTTCTGGGCTGCTTCTCAGAGTTAATTTTGATGGTATTGAGAAAAACACATTTAGCTTATAGGTTCCTTGTATTGATTTTTGTTCTTCTAAATGTAACACTTGTTTCACCCTAATATGTAAGTGTTTCTTTAAAGTGGATCTATAATGAGGGAGTTTGGACTGTGTGTCTTACCTCTCTCTGCACACTATTAGCATTGGACTCCCAAGGGTAGCTCGTGCAGTGAACTACAATAATGAGGTTGATGGTTCATAAAAGGGCTGATGTGACAAATTACTGATCTGTTTTGGAGATTAAGTAACCGTACCTTCACCAAGGTCTGCATATCACCTTTTTATTCAGCATAATTCTCATAAGTATGACGGTTGCTCTGCTGAATGTTCCATGTGCCAAGCTGATCAGGAAAACATTTGCAAAATATAACTACTGATGTGATTAGTTGTGCTTCTCCCAAGACAAAACACATCATTCTGTGATTCAGAATGCGCAATGGGTTAAATTTTATGCAGCTTCTTGAAGGTCTTTAGTTCTTCCTACACCTGCTGCTTTAGTTGGGAGAGTATTGGAAGGTGCAGGTTACAAAACTCACTTCCTCATAATACAGATGTCGCCCTTCTGCTCTATTAAAATACCTGTGGTACTTGGTTAAGCTGCAGCAGTCTCAACTGGTTCTCTACCTGTAATCAGGCCTTCTCATAACAAGTCTCTTTCATGAGACTCTCTGTGCTCTCTCAGTAAGTGGGACATACATTCTTTTCTCTGATCTTGCTTTTGGTGCTAATGCAACACACCTATTGATTTAATTTAAAATCTCAGGCGTTACAGATCGCTAGTAATAATGAATTGTTTGTCACCTATAGGACATCTGTATGGATGTCTTAATACTTGTTCATCAACTGGTTTGTGAACGTAGCCAGCAGAAATTAAATCCACTGTGGATTTTATTCCTTGCTATTTTGGCTGGTAATTTTTAAACCTTCTCATTCATGCCTGCCAGACTTTGGCTGGGTGCATTTTTATGGGTGAAGAATGGCTCTGTGATACACAATGTGGATTTACATGTGTTCCACAATAATATATGGTTCTCGACAGGAAACATAAAAGCTGTTGTCATACTCTCCGAAGTGTTAGATGATGCTTAATTTTTTATTTTATTTTTGGAACATTCAGCAGATTGAGCTTCATTGTCTACTGATGTGGCCAACAGAGAGTTTGCATTGAGTCTTTCCTCATTAGCATTGACACTGTTGGTTGTGCTAGCTTTCATCTCTCCCCACAGCTATTGCTTTGGGTTTTTTGCTACAAGGACTCTCAAGCACTGAAATGATCACAACTCTCTGTTGTCCCCTTGCTGCAGTGGGATTGTCATTTCTGTCCCTCATGCTGTCTCACATGCATACAATTCCTGAGGAAAAAATGAATTCTGTGAAGTATCTTGCATAATTGTCTGTTCCTCTGTGATGTGTATAATGATGTGTAACATTATTTCGGAAAGTCATGATCAAAAGTTGAATGCTTGCTGTATTCCTGCTTCATGTTTTATCAATACAGTTGGCAGGCAATGGTCACAGTCCCTTCAGCAGTGACATACACCCCTCTCTAAACAAGGGGATGGCTTTTTCTGAGCTTATCTCTGACCAAGCGCCACAAAATAATTGAGGCTTTCTGCACAGATAAGGGTGCTGTGTAGTACAAGAATATCAGCACCGCTGAGAAAGTATGGCTCCAAAGTGCTCTGCAGATATTGTGGCAGGGGTAGAGCAATGACAGAACTTGTACTGAAAATGTCATATGCAAAGAATATAATTTCTTTAATTTCTTCAGTACTTTTCACATTCTCTGCCTGTTTTAAACTCATCCCTACTTAGTGTGGGATTTAAAAAAAAAAATTGAAATGGAATATGAATTATTTTGGAAGTGCAGAACTTTGCACTTAGTACTCAGTAGGCCTTCGTGATAGTGAGAGTAAGCTTACTTAAAGTGGAATTCATGGTAGGTTTCCTAAAGGTGAGCTTCAACATTTCATGCACTTTATATGTGAATAAGTGATTTGTATGTAACCAGGAAAAGAAATCTTGTACTATAAAGAATCAGTCTTGAATGACAGTATTTTGAAGCTTCTGGCTTCTGATTTACCAGTCGCTTCCAATTTTGATAGCCATCCTCAAAGTTTGTGAACACTGTTCTTCTTTATTTTTATTTATATCAGCTCACAACTCATGCCAAGAACAACAACTCTTGAAAGTGCATTTTGCCTTCAGATGAATTTCATCCACTTGTGAGAAATGCTTGTGAGCATAAGTCTGTTTGTTATTATTTGTTTAATAACCAAATAACCAATATTGATTTTCTAGGCTTGAAATTATACTAAAAATATATTAAAAATTATATTAAAAGCTCCTTCTTCCAAAATGAGTATTCAAGATTTGAAAGCAGCTGTTATCACAGCCCAAGCCTACAGATCATTCTGTATTTTGCTTATAACTACACTGAGACAAACCCATCCCTGTCAATAGCCCAGCTTGGAGCAGAGCTTTCCCATTCCAAAGCTTGTATTAATGAGTATTGCAGCATCTGTTGAAAAGATGGAGAGATGATTTCTTCTTTGCAGGGAGGGTCTATGTGGCTGGGATGCAGCAGCAGGATCTGTTATGCAGAGGGTTAATGGATCTGCATTACAAACAATATTTTTGCCCACTTGTGTGGATCAGCCCAGATCAACCCAGAAATTTACTGATATGTTGATCAGAAATGTGTGCTAATAATGACATAGTTGAGTTAAGGGAGCAGAAAGAAGAGCCTGTCAATCAAAAATTCAAAACCAGAATTACTTTGATTAAACCTTAAATGCCATGGATGTGTTATGTTAACACATGTGGCTCCTATTTTGATAAGAGTAACTATGCCAAGACTGATGAATGTCATTTTGTCAAAATCTGTCAACACCAGAAATATTGGGTATCTGTCATTCAGGGACTCTGCTAGTGCCATTTAAACAGGTATGATATAAGAAACTTTTTAATTACATAAAATTTCTTCTTATGATGAAAGTTCTGATAAATGAAGGAACTCTTCAATGGCTTAGCCTTCCACTGGCTTGTCTGGGCTCTAGTGTGGTAACAGATTGCTCATTTTCTTTATTCTTCACAGACTTTGTTTTTAGAGACTCTAAAACGTCACTCATGCATCACTGAGGGAAGAGCCCTGTTTTGACTTCCTATCCTGATTTATTATGGCAATCTTCAAACACAGTATTTCACAGAGTTGTAGAACAATAGAATAATTTGAGTTGGAAGGAACCTTTAAAGGCCCTCTGGTCCACCCACCTGCAATGAACAGGGACATCTTCTACTAGATTAGATTAATCAGAGCCCCATCCACTCTGACACTGAGTGCTTCCAGGGATCCCACTGGGTATGGAATTTATGAAAATGTTAAACAGTACTGGTCCCAGTACAGGCTCCTGAGGGACACCACTCATTTCATGGCACTTCATTTCTGAGTATAAACCTGCTTTGTATAATCTATCATATTCTTCCACAATAGATTCCTTTACCTAGTCAAATTGCTAAAGGGCTGCAGCTATTAGTAACAACACTATCATCTGATTCTCTTGATCATATTCAAGAGCCCAGCAGCACATATTATTGTTGTTGTCATGGCAAGAAGATGGGATGCTTTTCCAGTCCTTCAAAGTCCTTAATTGCTTCAAGTGGTGTGGTTCCATTTGTATAGCATGTTTTTCCATAACACTAGCCCACAGAACTCCCTCAAACAAAAAACTGAAGAGGGCTCAGGATAATGCATTTAGATACATTTTTTTCCTTACAGGATTCAAAAATTCTCAAAAAAATGACCACGTTCTCATGCTCATAGTCTACTGATTACTTGAAAAGATGTGTAAAGGATAAATTACAGATCACACAAATGTACTAGTTCAGAAAAATGTTTCAAGTTTAAGTGACAAAAAAACATTAGCATGTGCAGCCTGATCCTGGGTTGTCCTGGTTTCAGATGGGTAGAGTTGATTTTCTTCTTAGTAGCTGGTACAGTGCTGTGCATTGGATTCAGTGTGAGAATAATGTTGGTAACACACTGATGTCTTGGTTGTGGCCGAGTAGTGCTTACTCTAAATCAAAAACATTTCTTTGTCCTTTGCTCTGGCAGTGAGTAGGTGCACAAGAAGGGAGTATGGGCAGGACAGAATCACACAGAATCAATTAGCTTGGAAAGGCCTCTAAGATCAAGTCCAGCTATTACCACACCGCGTTCCATGTCCAGTCTTATCTTGAACACCCCCAGGGACGGTGACTCCACCACCTCCCTGGGCAGCCCATTCCAGTATTTAACAACCCTTTGTGTGAAGTAATTCCTCCTGATGTCCAGCCTACATCTTCCCTGGCACAACTTAAGGCCATTTCCTCTCATTCTGTCACTGGTTGCCTGGGAGAAGAGGCCGACCCCCTGCTTGCTACAGCCTGCTTTCAGGTAGATGTAGTCTGTGAATATGTTTCTGATCCATATTCTTGTAAGTCCTGTACAGTACAGTAACAAAGCTATCCAGAATTACAGAGGAAACCCTTATTTATCACTATAACACTGCAGACAAATGACTGTGTATTTGAGAAAATAATTGACTACAGATATTAAGTGTGTACCTAAAAGTTCATAAAGGACTCTTCGTCTTACTGCCTGAAAAACAAGTCCTAATTAGGCAAAGATATTACAAGAAGGTTTTCTGAATACAAATAATAAATAAAACTCAGTTCAAATAGGAATTTTGTTGAACCCCATATCGCTAATTATTACTCACTTTATTTGTATGACTGTTTCACATTAACTGCCAGCTATGAGGTGCTTATTATACAAGGTAGGAAAAAAAATAATGGTTTTAGTCCACTAAAAAGTTGGAAAAAACTCCTGTGACATTTATAAGAATTTTGGTGAGATTTCTCACATTATAATCAGAAAGAGGGAGACCTTCACATGTAGTTAATACTTTCAGTTCTATGCAACTCTTCATAGTACTATGCCTTCTATATGACACCTAAATAGTTCTTAGATATTAATATAGAAGGGATTCTCAGGCTCAATGGCTTAAGGCTTCTGCTCACTTTGTCCTCCCTTCACCATTACTCATTACATTTCTACTTAGTAAGAAAAATTATCATGCACTTTCAATTCAATTTGAGAGTTTTTCTAAAGCCAAACTGATGTTTGTGGTGTGTGTAGTCCATACCAACCTGCAGATAGCTTTTCTCTGAATATTTCAGGCACTAGACCTAATAATTTTTAATACAACAAATTAAGACCAGTACTTTACACTCACCTATGATACTGGGAAGCAATGTTAAGGTTGACATGGTGATGGTGCTCTTGGACTTGATGCAGCTCGGCCAAAGTGGGCGTCAGAGCAGTTGAAAGCCAACTGATGCCTGCTGCACCAAGGTACAGGAGGGCTCATAAGTGCTGGCAGTGCAGAACATTCTGTGTTTATCTCCTGCAGAAAACAGGCCCTTGTGTCCCTTTGGTTTTTAAACCAGCCTGCTCCATCTGGCACAATCTATGCTTCCAAATAAGGTTCATCTCTCTGCTGCCTGCCTGACGAAGAATGGAAAGGACCCTTAGAAGGAATTTCAAACTAAGATTCCTGCACAAATGACTAACTTTCCTTGACAGGATTTTGCCTTAAATATGGTGCCTGCTTTTAGGGGAAGATAGAAATTCCATCGTCCAACCATGTCTAAACACTACTGTTTTCCAGATTAGTCCAAATATTTGCCAGAGAATACACACTTCAGATTGTTCTGGAAAAGGGGTAATGGTGTCATGGGGAGGAAAAAAAAAGGATTCTCAACAAGCTAATGACTTAGTTGATTTTTAGTGTGATGGAATTACCATAACAGATCAAACCCACAGATCTAGATAAGTTGGGAAATTAAACATTGCAGTGGGAGACACTGAGAATAACCAGCATGCAGCAGAAAATCATGTCCTCTAAAAACAAATTTGAATTTGGATAATACCAAACCTCAAACAATTATGCTCTTTGTTTTCCCACTTTAAAGCATCCTCATTGTCCCCAGCATCCGAACATTCTTGTTAGTTTTGAATATCATCATATTCATAGGAGGTTGTAAAATCTTGCTACCAAGTTTTTTAAGTCTACGAGGTGTGTAAGTGGGTTTTGTAATTGCAGAATGATCATGGATAAGTAGATGTATCATGGTTCTTATTAGCTATGGTATTCATTATTTGTGTACTTCTGTCTTGTTGCTTTATTCATTATTTGTGTACTTCTGTCTTGTTGCTTCTTTGTCTGTTTCTTGGACTGATTATTTCTGTTCTGTACATTTATTTTCTCTTGAAAGTTGTCCATTACCCTACAGACTTCTCTTAACTGTGTTTGGATTTCTTATATGCTTGCATTTCCCTCTCAAAAGCTATGGGGAGGGAAAATGTTATTTTTGATGAATGCCTATAATTGATTTAATGGTGTATTTTCAATTATTTGCCACCCCAGTCTTTCGGTTTACTTTGTACTTAACTACTGACAAAAATGGAGTAGGTATTTTTAGTGATGTCTGAAATTAATTCAAAATCTTTCTTTCCTCACTTACAGGAGATTTACAATCACTAATTATCTATTCAGTATACACAATGCTTTTGTCATAGAATGACAGCAGTCACTGTGTTTTATCTCTCCATTTCACATTCTCTCAGGGTTTTATTTTTTTTGGTTTGAGCAACCTAAATATTCTGCTGTCTGCCAATGCTGCCACTTGCATTCTGTTATTAAATAGTGAATGTACAGATTCTGCTGTGATATCTTCAATTGAGGCATCTAGTTTTCAAACCAGACTTTTCTTCCAGATTATTGTGTTACTATAGTTATTTACACGGGCAAGAAATGGCCCCAACAAATGGCAAATGATGTAACAATAAGTATCTGCTGTCAGTGCTTGAAAACAGTACATGAATTTTGACAAGCAGAGGGCAAATTAATATTTTTGGAAGTCCTAGTTATACAGCAGTTCTCAGGGGGAAAAAAGGTGGGGCATGGAAGGGGAGGGAATATTGTCAGTCTTTGGCAGAGAAATAATGTGCCAGAAATCCTAACAAGAACCTATTTAGTGACTTTCCAAGACAAGGCGCTGTAGATTGAATAAATCATTTAATAAATGCATGGAAATTATGAAACTGACTTTCAAAAAATTTACAAACCCTACCCTACAACTGATTAAAATACAGCCTTCCTAAACCTCTCCTTATTCTGTGTCAGCCTTAAAAGGATGATCTGGCCTTGTGCCTCAGGATCATAGCTCATAGGAACAGGTTGGAGAGGTTACAGAGAAGGGACTCAACAAAGATGATCAAAGGACTGGAAAGCTGCCCTATGAGGAAAGGCTGAGAGAGCTGGGTTTGGGCAGCCCTGAGAATAGAAGGTTTAGGGGAGACCTTATCACCATGTCCCAGTATTCAGGGGTGGCTGCAGATGAAAACTGCCTTTTTACCAATAGCCATATGGAAGAGAAGAAGGGTAATGGGTACAAGTTATTCCCTGGGAGATTCATAGTGAACGCAGGAAAAAAGTTGCTCTCAATGAGAACAATCAGCCATTGGAATAATCTCCCCACAGAAGTGGAGGATTCTCCAACACTGGATATTTATAAGATTCAGATGGATAGGGTACTGTCCCATCTTGTCTAGACCATGCTTTTACCAAGAAAGGTTGGACCAAGTGATCCTTGAGGTTCCTTCCAACCTGGTGTTCCATGTTAGTCTAATCTGGTCTGGTCTTGTTCTCACTAAACCTTACAGGTTAGGTGTCTTGATTGGATTTTATCTTCCAGATTGGTATTCCTATATGAAAAGCAGAAGGTGTGTATCCTAGGGAACTTGCCCCCAAAAGTGAATCTGTGGCAATGCAGGAGGCATTTAGCAAATTAAACATAACTTGTTTCTAGATGGTTTTGGTTCATGACTTTGGTGATGCTGATGTATTGGAGGCACACTCATCTCGTATCCACGGTCAGCTCCATGTGGAATGTCACATGCAGGATACATCAGATTCGTTATATGGAGTCTGCAGAATTTTCCTGTTCCATTTGTGTACTGGTTTTGCCTGGGGTAGAGTTAATTTTCTTCCCAGGGGCTGGTATGGGGCTGTGTTTTGGACTTGTGCTGAACACAGGGTTGATAATACAGAGATGTTTTTGTTATTGCTGGGCAGGGCTCACACAGAGCCAAGGCCTTTGCTCCTTTTCATATGGCCGTGCTGATGAGGAAGTTGGGGGTGCCTGGGAGGTTGGAAGGAGGCACAGCCCAGACAGGTGACCCAAACTGACCAGAGGGATATTGCAGACCATATGACATCACGCTCAGTGTATAAAGTGGAAGGAAGAAGTGAGGACACTTGCAGTGATGGTGTTTGTCTTCCCAAGTAGCTGTTACGTGTGATGAGGCTCTGCTGTCCTGGAGATGGCTGAACACCTCCTTGCCTGTGGGAAGCACTGAATTAATTCCTTGTTTTGTTCTGTTTGCACACGCATTTTTTGCTTTTCCTACTAAACTGTCTTTATTTCAAACCACAAGTTTTCTAGCTTTTGCCCTGCCAGTTCTCTCCCCAGTCCTGCTGGTGGGAAGTGAGGGAGTGCCTGTGTGGGGCTTGGTTCATGGCTGGGGAAAACCACGGCAGTTTACCAGGTTACCAAACAGCTCTCATCTTTAGATAATGGAAAAAAGAACTTCAGCTACCAAATATCAAAACTGGAATGGCTATGCCCAGCCTCAGATACTGCATGAAATTTAGGTTTGGATTCAAATCTAAAATTGGTATGAAATCTTGCTTATAATTTTAGCAAATGTAAAATGTGTAACAAACACATGATAAACTTCATCAGTTAGCACAGTTACACCTCAATCAATTTTTTTTAAGATTGCTCTTTGAATAACATATGTCACCCAGTTAAAGTGGTTTGATAAATATCCCAGCTACACATCACCCTAGCCAGTAGCAAACAACCTTTTTCCTACCCCAGTACATTTTCAAAGCAAAGTCATCAGCAAGGTACTAATAAGCCTCTGATTTAGTCATGCAGCTTGCAGTGAAAGCCTCAAGCTGAAGGCTGTGTATATATATAATTTCCTACCTGCTTCTCTAAGCTACAAGCTCTTTCTATCAAGGTAAAATGCACTAAACTAGCTCGTAATTCTTCTGTCTGCTTTGTGTTGCTTGAGAGGCTTTAAGGAGCTATAATCAATTTGCCAAACGAATGAAGAACAGCCATGACCCTGCATCATGCACAATGAAGAATTCACTAGTGAAAATACTCTGCATATATGTAACTCCTCACCTGTTACACAGCTGCAAAAGAATCAGGGTCCTTGAGATGATATTGTATGCTGAATAAAGGAGAAAGACATAAGATAACAATCAATATTGTACTTTTCTGAAGTGAAATCACATATCTAATCTTGAATTGGGCATGATAGGAAATGAAACTTGCTGGGAAAATCCATTCTGATTCACAGGTGCTGTGTCTTTCCCCCTGCTACTAATTTAAGTTTAAAATTGCAAGGTCATATACTGTGGGATTATTACACATTAAAAAATGCTTTATGCAGAGCGTTTGCAGCTGGGGACTAAGGTTATAGGTGTGTTTGTGTGAGAAGGGAGAACTACCAATCTGTGTGTTTGGCCACAATTTATAAAAATGTGTACATTGAAAAGCCATTGTTGGTAAAAGCAGCTTAATGAATTAAGGGCTTATATGGATGTATTATTTATAAAATTATGATCAGCTTACCAAAAGTGCTGACAGAGAAGAGTGAGTAACTGTGAGGTTGTGTCTTCCTCCACATGACACACAAAACAAAGGAAAGCTCAAACCAGCTACACAAAAATTGTGTTTCTAAAGAGCTGTCCTGCCTGTGTACACATTTACCCCATCTCAATTATCACTCTTTGTAATGGCCATTGAAGACTGATTCTGCAGCCAGAAGCAGCTCTTTCTATACACTTATATAATTTCTAATATGCCATGGTATAATGACCAAGAATTCAGTGGCAAAACCATCTCTGTGTCACAATGAAATTCTCCTATTTTGGGGAAAAAAAGATTTTACTGTGCTGTCAGAGAAACAGTTGATAAGGAGGTCTAAGATGTAACAGATGATTAATCACCTTTCCTTAGACTTCCAAGTATAATAATCTTTTATTATTTGTTATTACTTTCCCTCTCTTTCATCTGTTGTATAAAACTTAAATAAAAATAAAATGCAGGGAGTTTTACCCCTAAGAGAAATTCCCTAGACACATAACCACTGTATAACCGAAATAGACCAGAATTTTTGCATGGATAAAAACTTCTCAGAAACTTCACAAAGGAGAAAAAAAGAAATTAGATGATTGAGATGTCTGCTGCTCTGAGGCTGCTCTCGAAGTTCAGTATCACCTTTTCCTTGCACCCTTTTTCACCTTTCAGATTGCTTATAAAGTAACAACCTGTAAACTTCTTTTGCAAATCTCTCCTCTATTTCCTTTCAGATATACTAATTTTTAAAAGCTATTATTTGAGAGCATGTCTAATTGACAATTAGATTCATTGGTGGTAGTGTACTCAGGAAGTCGAACATTTCCCAATAAGTAATCAGCAATGATTTTCTGACATCACAAATTTAAAACAGTTGGAGCTGGGCTATTGAAGAAGTGAAGAACTTTTCTTGCAAAGCTCCATGATCTACATATTAGTTCACAATGTTGTTTCCTCCAGCCAGATACCTCCCTCTAAAGCGGTCAGTCCAACTTTATTTACTGTATAACTAGCTGTGCTTGACAGTTTGAAAAAAATGGTGAGGGAAACTGCAGTTTTGTGACCTTACTTTTTAATGGGTAGTAAAGTTTTAAAACTATAAGCCCATGACCTACTAGGGCTCTTCCTTGGGTTTATTCTTTCAAGGCAATTACATCAGTGAACGGTGTACTCGAGTACTGACATTGCTCGCTAACATCATAATGGCAAGTCGGCGTGTTAACCCAGAGACTCAGCAAATTTTCAGATCATTCCTTATTTCAGAATTTTTGGAGAACTAGTCCTGAAAATGGAGATATTTATGGGAGGGGCAACAAAGTGACAAAGGATGGCGCTCTTTTGATCATTCATAGACCTTAAATGAACTCTTTTTAGTGAATGGTATGATTTGGTCTCAAATTTGAAAACCAATTTACGCTGCAGAACTGTAACCCCTTCAGTTTGTGATCTTATTTCTCCAGTAAAAGCACAAAAGACCTGTGTGACTGATCTCCTGCATGCTGCTTGTACCACACAGGCTCATAAGTATGTCCCTAAACACTAAAAAACTGCCTAGTTTTCAGAGTTCAAGATGAAAACAATGTCATCTTTTGAAGATGGAATCAACTGGCAAACCAGGAGCCAGCTCTGTGAACTGGAGTAGATGGGAAGAGTGCCGCCCACTTGGAAATGAGCAGCACCAGACTCTGACCTGGCAGGAAACATGCTCAGTTTTCAGCAAGGGGCACAGTTCAGGTCATGAGAGTGGGGTTTGGAGTTACAAGGTTTCTTCTGACACTGAACAAGATGTTTGTTTGTTTTGTGGCAGCACTCTTACCTATTAAGTAGCCCTAATGGAAGGATGAGGAAAATAAACAACCTTCTCGCTTTCATGGTCTGTTTCAAGTCTGGACAGACATTGGTGCTGTATGACTGCCATGTATTCGGTATTTTGAATGTCCCAAAGACAGGTTTACAATATGCAATGTTTTCTAAAACCTTCAAACTCTAGTGAAGTCCTTATCAGTGAACAGTGTTAGCTCTGGAACAAGGGCAGTGCTTCAGCTGCAGGCCATAAAAAGCAGAGTTTAGACTAATCAAAAGTGGGTTCATTGTAATATACAAATGAATGGGTGTCTTGGGGTGACTTTATAATGTGTATCCCCTATCGCTACCCTATGCCCACCAATCTTTTCTGTGTCTTTAAACTGAGCCTGAGAAGATTGTCCTAGTTTGGACAATGGGTACACTTGAAATTGAAAAAGAAAAAGGTGTGAAGAACTAGAACTGGAAGTTTCTCATTGGTGATCAATTAGGTAGGATTTTTTTTGTTTTGCTAAGTCTGTTTGGTTTTTTCCTACCATGTATTTGTCTCTAAACATTCTTCAGGTCTGCTTTCACATTTGGGAGCCATGGGGGGAATAGCTCTGACCTGGCCACAGCAGCTGGGGTCAGCTTTATAATGAAGGTGGACGAGGAAGCAGAGGTGGGAAGGACATGGTTCCACACAGCAGGTGAGTTCCATGTCCCTTGTGGAATTTAGGTGTGAGAAAGGATGTCCACAGCAGTAGTTTTTAGGGTGTGAGAAACCAGCTTTGGCAAAGTATGCTCCGCCCAGCAGTTCAGTGCTTGGTCTTTGTTGATAACAGCATGATGGTGTGGGACACAGGACCAGTCACTTCCCTGTTTCTCACAAATGTGGGGTTTTTTTCCCTTGGAACTTGTACTTTCATAAACACATGCATGCATATGAGTGTGTATACATGTGTGTGTACGTATACTTCCACAGCTCTTTCTTGTCCATTGCTGGTAAAGAATAGTACACTGAAAAGTCCTAACCCTGTTCGTTCAAAGGACTGCATAAGAGCAGCATTTTATATTGCAGTTCGTCTTTTTAACGCACTCGATTTGAATCCTTCCCCTTCTGACAGTCCTTTGCTAGCCAAGTAATTGAATGACTACCTAAGTGAACCTCCAAGGCATGGGAGGAGTATCTTTAGTGCCATCTCTTCATGACTCTGCAGCGAACTCTAATCATGTCCTCTGTATTTTGGAAGTCTTTTGTGACAGAGCAGTGATGGCTGCAGTAAATTCAGCACACACAGTCCCTGACCCAAGTACCACAAAAACAGTAAGGAGCAGGATAAGTTTAGTTGTAAAGGTACTGTAATTTTTGAGGGCATTCAAAGAGTGGTGCTGTGAGTTTGCTGATATTTCATTCTAGGGTCTTAATCATCAAACTCCTTTCCTTGCAATTTATTTTAATAAGATGACATTAATGTTCCCTCTGTATTTTCAGCTAATGAATGTAATCATCTAGAAAGAGTCACAATTATCTGTTTTTCACTAGTACACTCAGTACTTCCCATGCAGAGAGCCAAAACTGCTTCTGGAAGAGCCTGGTTGATGAGAGTGAATTGTTGCTCCTGTGGCAGATGGAATTGCCCAGGAGCCTTTTGAGGAGAACAGTCTGATTGCTGGTGAAATTAAAACTTGCCTAACTGTGAAAGGCTGAGAAGTATAATGGGGATGGTAAAGATTTAAATATTAGCATTTGAGAAGAGTGAGAAAGAATCTCCAGGTGGATCAGATGCCTGCAGCAAGATCTCCTCAATTAATACCTGTACAGTAGGTGAGACCCTCAGCCTTTAAACTGTCTAGGCAAAACTAGAGGAGGAGAAGTTTCCAGAAAGCATCTGACTGTCAGTCCTAATCCCAGAAATGCTACTCTCCCTGTTTTGGTTAAGCCTCATTGCCCATCTAATAAGTTCTTACTTCTTCCTGTATTCAGACTGTGTGGAAGAGCAAGGGCATTAAAGCTGTGCTTATTTGCCACTCAATATTTACTGATATTTCATTAATACAATTTTAAGTAGTAGAAATTTTAGCTGTAATTATCTGGGCAGCATGAATAAATAGTGTGTTTTCAAAATCAATTGTTCCCCAAAAAAGGAATAATACAGCAGCTTGAATAAATTCTTATGGAAAAATTAGATCTAGGCCTGCTTTCAACTAACCTATTAGTCAGCAACACAGTAATAGAAGACTGTGCATTTAATCTGAAGTGGTTGTTTGTAATCAGTGTCGTACTAATTTTGTTCCCTGGAGATAGTCTACCATTTCCTGTATTGTATCTGTTTAACCATGCTTCATTTTACATGTTTGGATTTAACTGTGGTACATCCTGAATTGATCAGTGTTTCTTATGGATAATTAGTTTTCATACAGCCTATTTTAGCATCCATTTATTCCATATGGGGTTGTAGTTCAGGTGGAAGAACATCCTCTAGTAATCAACATGTGCAAGAAATTTCAGTGCTGACTTCAATTGTCATTCACCCCAGATGTTTAACAGAAGTATCCAGCAGAGCTCTCGTCACGTATTTACTAAAAAAGACCATGTTAATCTACTCTTTTAGTATTTGTTTGCATCATCTGTTACAAACGAACATCAGTTTCTACAGCAGAGATTAACTATCTCTTCTGGATTATCTAGCATTTCATGAATTGGGTTTCTTTCAGGGGAGCCCGCTTGTTGCCGCTAAGCCTCGTTAATGAAACAGTCATTAATGCTGGGGTTCTACAGGATCCAATTTTAGATCCCATACTGTTTTGTCATTATACATTTTCCTTGGGCAGTATCAGATTGGTCTCATTGTTTCCAGTATCTCATGCAGATGATCTTCAGATTTGCCTTTTTCTATTCCATCTGAAACTGAATGCTAACAAGACAGAGTAGTTACTAATTGGTCCAGCTCTAGGTCTTTGCACTTCTCACTCATTGGTTCTATAAATAGATGTTCTGTTTTTCCTGTTGCCAAGGCTTGTAGCCTTGGTGATAAAAGAAGAAAGAGGGAAAAATTCAGTCCCTGAAAAACAGTAGAGAACTCTTTCGCCTAGGTGAGGGCAAGCAGTTCTGAAAGAAATGAGCTGTTTCACTGGAGTTCTTACAAAGGAACAGATGAAATAATATTAATACAAAGGGTAGATAACGATGACTAAAAGGAGTAAAAAATGCTGCAAAAAGATGAATTAACTGCAGATAATAGATATCATCCCAAGAACCTTTGTGGACAAGAGGATATTTTTGCAGATAGACAGAGGGTACCTGTTTAAAGAAGCATTTCTTAGGCCATCATGGAGAATCTATGATCTCAAAGGCCTCTATGCAACAAGTAGAAATACAAATGTGACAGGGGAGGTGGCAGTGCAGGCCCTGTCATTGTGCAAGATCACAGCAGCTTGACTGCAACATGGAGCTTTTGCCAGTGTAAGCTGGAGAAAAATACAGACCCACTGGAGAGAGTCCAGTGCAGAGCAGCAAGATCACAGCAACAAAAAGTTAGCAATAGTGCATTGAACAGTCCATTTAGTTCAGTATTTTGCCCCTAGCACTTACAAGCACTGAGTGTTTAGGGGAAGAGTGCAAAAACTAGGCATAGCTTCTCGATGTATTCCACAGAATTTAGTTAGCTGAAATTTAAGGAGTTCCTGTGTTCAAAGACGTGTCAGGACCATGCTCTTTAGCTGACATTTTGGTTTCAATGTTGAACGTAGTTTAATTACTTTTTAAGCCACTTAGAAAATTTTTGTCTGCCACATCTTTCGGCGAACAGTCCCACCAAAAAGCTCTCTGTCAGAAAGAAGGCAATGGAGCACTGCAGTGGACTGGAGCTTATGCTGATCTGTCGGTGTATGTCCTAAAGACAGGTTAGACAAAAACTGACTGTCTGGCAAAATGCAGTGGCAATGTGACTTGGGCAAATGACTGGTTTACCTTTTCTTGTTGGTTTTGTCCATACTTTCCTACAACTCTGTGAAAGTGATACCATCCCAGGAAAGCAATCCCTGCTCCCTAAATCCTCTCTCACACAACAGCCTTTGAAGTCAATTTATTTGCTGTCTCTTTCCCTGCTATATCTTGCACTGATGCCACAGCAGATCAGGTGACAAGGCACATCCTAAACCTTGTCTTATAGATGTAACACTAAGCAGGTACAAAACATTAAGAGGATATCTTCATCTGATCAGACACTGCCAGAATTGTATAATTTTGACATTTTTTTCACTACCAGTTAACTCAGGTTGTGAAGCAGAGAACAACAGGCCTGCAGATTTAACTGCTGTTTTGGGAAAGATTTCTAGAATTATTCATAAAGGATGAACTTGTTAGCATGTTAGATAAAAGTCTCTTACGCAGTAGCCAAGAGCCATGGTTTTAGAGAATTAGATCTTGTCAGAAGCACATGATGGAATTAATCAAGGAGCAAGTGGGACAAAGAAATTAGAGACTGGGGATTCTATAGATCTGTTTGACTTATATCTGAGCGTGGCTTTGATAAAGTTTCATAGAAGCTGATATGCAAATTCAAGGATCTTAAGGTCAATGAGAGGATGATGAAATGAATGAAAAACTGTCTGAAGTGAAGAGTCCTGAATAAATCGGCACAAACTGATTTAGAGAACAGAAACCATTAAAAGTGCCTGGATTCATTCGTCACTTCAGAAGTTCTCCATACTTTATTCAGATGCTTAGTTGCATTTAAAATATGACCAGTGTTGCAGAAAAATAGCTGGGGAGATGCAGTAATGGAATATATTTCTACATCTGAGGAAATTTGCTACTTCCCCCTGAGGGAGAGAAAGAAAAGGAACTTACAGAATTCAATTTCTCTCATTCCAAATATTAAACAGACAAATTCATTTTTTAGATGTGGTTTTTTGTTTGTTTCTTTTTCTCTGTGATGAATTATGGGTTACTGGTTCATAGACACAAACATTGTGGGCATCTACAGTGCATGCAAGATGAAATTACTCTGGTGCTTCATTTATGCCCATTGTACATTAGCATAATTGTGTTGACTTGCATTACTACCTTAGCTCTCCCTTTAGTAAGATTTCTCCCTTACGCCACCTTAAAATGCCCACTTTCTCAGTCACATGTTCAATCTTGTCTTGAATTCTTCTCTCAGTTTTTATGGACTGAAGTTTAAGGACAGTATATGACCTTACGAAGGTCCATTGCTCTTACAGAATCTTTTTTTCCGGAAAAAATTCTCTCTCTCCCTTTATATGAACCAGATCCCCAAGCAAAACTATAGAAGCATCATCTGGTACATAAAGATTTGGGCTGGGATTCAATCCTGGATCAACTATAATTTGACCTCTGAGCAATCAATTTATGTTTTGCCTCAGTGCTTCATTTGTAAAAATGAGAATGATACAGAGTTATTTTGTAGGCATAATTGGGTAATGAGGCATTTAGCTTTCTGCCATGAGGCAAGGATGTGTGTTAATAAACAGGATCTTTATCAGCTCAGATCTTGGAAGAATCGTGCTGTACACTGCTCTGTTGGTTTAGAAAAGGGGGGGGGGTGTGTGTGTTTGCACATATACATACAATTGTACCTAAATCCTTTCTGATTTATACTGCTGACTGCATTCACTCTAACACAGCTAGTGTATATAAAACTAACTCACATTCATCCATACAAGTGGATTCATGATAACACATATTCAGAGACTTTATTCAGCCTTTTGTTGTTCATTGGACCCCTCTGAACCGGTTCGTTGTAAGGTTTTCCTTAAGGTGAAGAAACATTACTCTGCATTCTTAGAGAGCAAAACATCATGCTCTTTATCAGAAGAGCAGGCTAGAGAAACTGCATGAGAAGTACAGTGATTCCTGGGGACAAGGGACATTGTCTATCTCCAGCAATGACAGAGAAACATATGTTAAGGTCTGTTTGGGGTATTATTTTGCTAAAAGTGCCTGGTTTTCAGTATTACCCCATTACCAACATCCACTGTACAGCACACAGACAGAACATAAACAACAGTACTTTAAAATCAGATCTTCCCTGTGGAAGTGTGGATGCCTCATTAATCCAAAATTGGAAGTGGGAGTAACACTTAGAGCAACAATCCGAGTGCAGGCGGGAAGAAAGGAGGCAGTGTGGCTCTCTCACATCTTCTATGCCCTTAATTCTACACAAAAAGCCTACAGTTCCTGTTCTTAAAGTACCTAAAAATACTCTGTTCCACTGCAATATGCTATTGCAATGATCTGTCTCCCAGTACAGTCCCACATAGATTTTTCATTCAGCATAACTATTTTTTCCTTTTTCCCGCCCCACCCAAGATCAAGAGAAACACAGTGTCTTTAAGCACTGGAAAAGGAAGCCTGTAGCAAGCATTCTGAATTCTGTATCTCAGCTGGGTTAACAGGAGTGTTACAAATAGAGCAGACTCACATTGCTTATGTCCTGCTGTCTTGAATTGGATAGCTGAGTGTCTGAAAATACACTTTTTGTGCTCTAAGGGTGTCCTGACACCTGAACTATCTCCTGATCATTTTCAATTTTATTTAAATAAATAGCTTGAAAAATAAAATGCACAAGAAAATACTACATCTTTATTTTATAGAATTTTTTTGAAGGCAAATGGAATGATTTCTTCTACTTCTAGATGAGTTGATAGTTTGCTTTCATTAGATGTTGCATTATTTTTTGCATTTATTGAGCTGCCTGACTAATACAACAAACGAAATATAGAAATTCTAAGTTAAGGAATTGGTTAATGAGGCGAGAGAAATGAGTTCTTATTCTGCTACATTCTTGTACTTGGGAGACTTCTTCATGCTGAGTCTGTGATAGTTAGGTCAACAGTCTGTTCCAGCAATATGCTAATCAATGCCTTTCCAAACAACAAACTCACAGCTGTTTTTCTCCTGTGGGGAAAGTGGAAAATCCTATAAAGCTTTTATTGACTTTAGGCTCTGGGTTTGGAAGCAACTTGGTTAGTCCTAAGCAATGTATTGGCTGAGTTCAATAGCAAGGGGCTGGTGAGGGAAGAATTCTGTCTTTTCTGGTAAATGTCACCACAAGATGATGTCACCATAAGAGCAACCACATGGGATTTTGAAGGACATAAAACAGACTTGACTGGTCGAAAAGAAGTTGTTAGGCTGCTAGTCCTCTTAATAACCGGAGTGATTCCTTATTAAACACTTTGCACGCTAGTAGCTCTTCCTGTATATTTCCTACTTTCTTCCAAACACATAATCCATCAGAAATAAAATAAATATCGTCTATTTTGAGAAAAAGATGTTCATCTGTCTAATTGAAAACTGTCATGAAGCTTTTTCTCTTATTTTTTCTTCTATCTTGTGGTTCAAAAGGGAGAAGACTAGGTGTCCAACATAGGCCAGGATGCCTTCACTATTAGAGCTTTATTCTATGTACAGCCTCTTTTATTCACATTTTTGAGAGTTCAAAACCTTATGGTTTCTAACTCACGCTGTGTATGGTCATAGTACTAAAGAAACAATTCAAGGGCTTAAAGCTGAGCTTTTAGTACTGTTTTTATGTCAGTTGCTGGCTACCATTCAAAAAATTTTGGTCTTTCAACATACCTACCAGGTCATATACCATTTAAAATTGTCTGTGTTTAATCCCTGGATCAAGCTTCCCAAACAGGCTACTGGCCTTAATTTAATCATTAAATTAAATGTGTTTATTTTCATTCCATTTTAAAGGGGCTATTTTTGTTCAAAACCTGTAAAGTTACCGTGTAAAGGTAATCATGCAATTACCTTGTGAATTTTGGTGTTGGTTTTGCTACAGTCCGAAAGACTCTTTCATCACTGCCACTTTTCTCCTGATTATTTTAAATTGTTTTGCTCCTGAAGAGTTATCTGAGTTTCCTGTGGAAATATCTGAGGAGCCTGTCATTGTTGCTAAACTGAAATAAAATAATATTTCAAATATCCATGAAGCATAAAAGTTACTTTGCAGAGAAAGGGGGCGGTGGCGGGAAGGCTCAAGAGAAATTTCTGGTCCTGGTACATTGTTTCACAAAGTACTATCACAAGCTGTGTCATAGGCAGTTTTTCTTGTCCCCTAATCAATCTGTCATGTCACATGGAGCTTTTCCCAACAAAGCTCACACCTGAAGGAACTTCTTCAGATAAGACTTTAAAGCTTGTGACTGAAGGACCTTGATCATTGCTTGCCTATGAATCATTATTATAAAGTTAAATCCTAATCACCTGGCTGTAGGGAAATGGGTATCTGTCGCTGTTGTACCGAGAACGGTGAGAAATGACACAATCAAGTTCAGGAAGAAAGTGGCAATATTTAATTAATTATAAATCGGTTTATATAACTTGGGTCGCCTGCGTGGCATAAGGTCATTGGTCATTGATCATCCACCTCCTAAAATGATTTGCAGAGGCTATACAACATTCATTTGAAAATATTTTCTTCAGTATACCATAACAACACTGCCAAATAACAGCAGGTGCAAGATAAAGAATTAGTTTACAAAAACCTGTAGCAGTGTTTTTCATAGCTTTCATGACGAACACAGAGCTCTCACAGAATTCTGCAAAAAACTGGAAAATTTCTCTGCTAAAGCTTTACAGCATCTACAGGTATCTTCCTGCCTCTTTGGAAGGCAAAGCAAATCGTGGGAGATGGTTTCGTTTTTCTATGCAGGAGGTGTTTCTACAGGCTTGGAGGCTTTGCAGAAATCCCAAAATTGAGACAGGATCCATCGTTCAATGGATTTGAGTCCTTTTTTTTTCTTTAACAGCCTGTTGTCTTGAAAATAAGACTCTGCAGTTTGCTTCCGTTAGCATTTCCCCAAGGCAGTGGTTTGAATGGATGTCCTTGGTTCTAACACTTGTTCCCTTGACTTATGCCCAGAGGAACACTCTGTTTCAGTGCTCGGTTCTATACTCTATTTCTGTGTTACAGGAGTCAAAATAATTGCCGGTGCTCTAAGCTGCTACCTGAAACATTTGCATTCCTAAAGGATGGGGAAGGGGTGACGGACACTAATGAGTAGGGATTTTCTTCTGGGTGAACTACAGAGCTGAACAGATGTGGCCAGTGCTGTCTCATGCAGGGATGAACCACATGCATCGGATTTCAAGCCATAGGATTTCAGCATATGAGGATTTACATATTACTTGGGCAAGCTTTTAGCAAATCAAAATCTATCTTAAAAGAGCACGAAAGGGATGTTTTCTTGCCTGTGCCGCAACCCATGTTGCTAAGTAATTCGGTTGGGCAAGATTTAATTAATGACAATCACAGCTTGACAAAGGCAAAGATACTGAAGAGCTTTAAAAGCCACTTGATCTATCCCAAGGCAGAAGTACACTTGTCATTTAATGTTAGTCATGTAGCTAATAATAATTAATAATTTCACCTTCAAAATGATGGTGCTGTTGTCACTTTGCACACAAGAAAACAGCAACAAAAGCAGGGAAATATTTTCAAAGTCAGCTAACCATTTGCGTAGCTCTCAAAAAACATTGTCATAAGGTTTTTCTCCCTCAATCTTACCTGGTTTTGATAATTCCAAAGTAAGTTAACAGTACTAAAGTGTGACTCAAAAGTTGATAATACTTTGTATTTCCAAAATTCAGTCCTGAAACCTCAGTTGTTAACTGAGCTAGAGTGTATGTTACATTATTATATAAAGAAATATGTTTAAAAATTGTCGAAAACCTACGCATACCATGGGTTTTCCTAACTTTATTGGTGATTGTTTTATGACAGCACCCTACATGGACTGAAATGACAAAGCAAATTTGCATTTTCTTTTCTTTCTGAAGGACTTTCTTGCAAGTGGGATGAGTTATCCCAGAATTTCTAATGCTAACTGAAATGCTAATAAACAGATAAATCTCCAAACCTCCTACTTTATGCTTTTGTGTTTAGAACAATTTGGAGAGGAACTGGATAACTTTAGTGAGCTGGCAGTCAACGCCCACAGCCGTAAGCTGTAGGTCACATGTAAGAAAACTAGCTCAGCTCGAAAGATAATACGTTATACCTGCTTGATGGCTGATTAGCATCTCATCTGATATAAACTGGTCACCTTGATCTACCTGATGGACAGGTGTCTACTACTAGCAGAACAGTTTTAAAGATTTTAATAGAAAAGTGATCATTTATGAGTAACGATGGTACCCCCAATATGGAAGATTAAAGAAAGCATGAAAGACAGGATGCTCATAAAGTGTTTAGATTGATGGAGAAAAAAGTTGTCTATTTCCAGAAGAGCAACATAGTTACACTCATATAGCAGATGTTACAGGCTTGAATTATAAGGTTTGGCTTAAGCTGTAGAGCTTCATAAGAGGTGTCACAGAAACAAAGCATATGTTTGGCACCAGCTTGCTTGTCTTAACCAAGAAGTCGAGGCAGGAAGTGGCCCAGAGTTTAAAAACGTCTGAATGACTTGTCAGAAAGGGCAGATGAGAAAGCACATAAAAGTTGCTGCTGCGAGGAATGTGACACAGTCATACCCTTTTTTCCTCCAAAGCCAACAGGTTTATATTCCTTCACAATGTTAAACTTCTACAGAAAATCTGCACTTCTACAGAGATTTGGCCTTAAGATCACTCTTTTGGGGGCCATCTTGAATGCTACCTGCTCAAAAGCATTCTGCCTCATAAGTGATACTGCTCCTGGTGGGTGCACTTAAGAGCCTAAATAATTTTTTGCAAGATAGGAACCTTGGACAATATTTTCTGCTCAAAAGAGTCCTGTGTGGTTCTTTTCTCATTTTATGTCTACATGTTATTACTCTCTGTAATTTAAATGTCACAAAAGCTACATCTCAAAACAAAAAAATCTTGATTTATAATTAAATAACAGGTCTTATTAATAACTGCTATGCATTTAATGGAGGCCCATGACTACAAGCTTTTTTCATCTAATAGTGTAAAAGCAATTCCATATCTCAAAGTTGTATTCTAACAGGTCATAAAAAATTTTCAAAAGGTTCTCTTCTGATATTTGACATTTTTAACTACCCACCTATTAAAATGGAAGCAGGAACACAAAAAGCTATGCCAGGGAAGGTTTAGAAATTTGACCTTCACTAAGGCATGGGGTATAATAGTTTTGTGTTGGTGTTTTAAAAAAAATAAAACCTTCTTCAAATTCAGTTTGCATATTATGAGAGATTCAAGTGCAGGCAATGATTTACAGAATTCCTTCGTTATTTCAAATGGGATTGTTAATAATAAGAGCATCTCTTCTCTGTTGCATGTATTCTTTGCAAACAATTAGATCTCCAGAATAGCCCGTTCTGAGCTTATTTCTCATTAGGTTTTGGCACCAAATTACACATGGCTGTGAGTTTTCTTCATTTGGAGCTAATACCATAATAAATGCTACTAGGAAACTGTTTTATCTAAGTGGATGTTGCTTGAGTTCGGATAGTTTATAAACCACAAGAACTGTTCTGTAGAATTTGGTCTTCAACACAGCAAGAGACCTCTTTATGACATCTGATCCTTTTTTATCATTTTCCAGAGACTGCAGCTATGCTATGGATTTTCTGTGTGTTTTTCTGGAAGAATTTTTAATAAAGCAGACCATGCACAGCCATCAGCAGTAATTATGAAAGCAAAGCTTGATTACTACTCATACTAGTTAGTCAAGCTGATAATTAATGACTGAACCTACCATGGTTTAAACTGTCAATTTTACCATAGATTAGCACCTCAGCTATGTTATCGCTCAAGTTACAACTCCAGGTGACAAGAAGATGTTTAGAATAAAAAAATATGTGGCTATGAAATGAACTGAAACAAGCTTTCTTTGTGGAGGCCATGTTTTTTCCCAGGCATAAAGTATAAATTATATCTTATTAGAAAAACAATCCAGGGGCATTGTAACTTGGGTGAAAGGCCAAATTCTGCCAGCTTTTATGAACCACTATCCTTGTAATTTCTAATTACTTTCTTACAGTAGGTTTTACTTCTTTGTTGGAACTTGCGAAGTTATGTTATTCGAAATAAATCCACTTAGGGGCTTGCTTAGTGAAAATGCTTGTATTTGAATTCTCATGTTTGACTGGTAGGAAGAGCAGCTCTGTTTTTGAAGTGCCAAATGTGTGTGGTTACATTTCCTTGGATCCAAACTGTACCTTATGACAACCGACATCGATATCTAAATGTCTCCTGTTTGCTTAAAATTGGAGTACAGTGTTTCATCTGCCATCTCCTCTCTCCTTGAAGATACTGGGCCAGTATTCAAGATCAGGGTCTATGTAGTCCCATCTGGCTATAAAAACTAGCCAGGCATATTTTTTTCTGCTGAAAGTTGATATCACAAATAACCACAATTATTTTGTTTCTCAAAGGCAATAGATTTGCAAATGTTTGGAAGCATCACAGCTTCTTTCCATTTCCCATCCTGGGAGTAGTACTGATCAAACTATACCATTTGCAAAAGTAAGCTCTCAATAAAGGGACTGGTATTTTAATATAGTAGATATGTAAAAATTCTGAGCCCTTCACCTTGAAAGTAAGCATTTTTAGTACAGGAAACAGAAAAAAAAAATCAATTTAGCCTGTTACCCTAGTCTATTCAAGTTTAGTGCAAAATTGCTTGGACAGAAATTCAGGATATTCTGAGGACTGGAGCTCCACTCCTTACCAGCAGATCCTTGTAACTAGAACTCCTCAACTTGGAATTGGGGTTCATACTGCAAGTTACAGGCATTTACTTTCAACTGGGGAATACAGTGCTTAACACTTCAAATAGTTTGAAAATTTGGACCTCACTACTTTAAGCCACAGATGACCAGTTTTCTCCCTATTTTTAATGCCTGCTTCTCTTTTGCTATTTCTTTAAAAGTTTAATATATCATGGAATCACAGAATGGATTGGGTTAAAGGGCCTGTAAACGTCATCTATTTCCAACCCCCTGCCACGGCAGGGAACCAACCTTCCACTAGACCAGGTTGCTCAGAGTCCCATCCAATCTGGTACTGAACACTTCCAGGGACGGGACATCCACAGCTTCTTCTAGAAACCTGCTCCTGTGCCTCATCACTCTCACAGTAAAGAATTTCTTCCTAATATCCAGTCTAAACCCACTCTCAGTTTAAACACTTTTTCCCTTGTCCGATTACTACAAGGGACTGTAAAATGTCCCTCTCCAGCTTTTCTGTAGGTGCCCTTTAGGTACTGGAAGGCGCTTTAAGGTTTCTGTGAAACCTTCTCTTCTCCAGGCTGAACAGCC
Source organism: Struthidea cinerea (assembly GCA_013397865.1). Taxonomy (NCBI): domain Eukaryota; kingdom Metazoa; phylum Chordata; class Aves; order Passeriformes; family Corcoracidae; genus Struthidea; species Struthidea cinerea. Next base: position 1,023,340 of record VZTI01000464.1, read on the forward strand.
CCAGCTCTCTCAGACTGTCTTCATAAAAGAGGAGCTCCCACTCTTTGAGCATCTTTGTGAAAACGGGTCCGTGTGCTTCTTATGTTGTGGGCCTCAGAGCTGGATGCATCTCATTAGATCTCCCATGAGAGATTCTCAAATTCTTGGAAGTTGTTTAAAATCTTGATGTGGTTTGATGGGACTCATTTTATTACATCCTCGGCACATGGACAGTGGCAAAGAAGAAGTGTCCCTCAGGACTTAGATTGATACAAACTGAAACTGGGGGAAAGATTTATTCTATGAGATAACAGAAATAGGAATGCCTTGGAAAATTATGACTTTGTATAGATAGAATATTACAAATTATTAAAATGCATTGGGAAGTGAAGGGTAGCTAAGACGACAGAACTATAATATATATTTATAATTATAAAAAATCCATCAAGAATAAGTAATGGTGGAAATGTTGAAAGAAAAATATCAGCTGTTGTCTTAGCTGTGCAGATGGGATATGGATTCACAGAGCTTGTCAAAAAATGGCTGGCATTTTTGTAATTAATAAGATTTTAGAGGTATAAATTCAGATTTTTAAATTTAAATAAACAGTTTAATGCAACAACACCAATATGCTTTTTCTGCCTTATCAAATTCCTGGAAAGCATTCCTGTCTGAGGAGACTTTCAAGCATAAAATCCTGCTTGGTCCTCTACCGAATCCTGGTGGGCTGATGGGAGAGGAGGGACATCAGGACACTGCTTCAGTTCACTTCCACTAAGAAGCAGATCCTTGGAGAGTGCTGGAACCAAAAGAATTTTAACAGTATCTAAAGTCTAGGCCCATATTGCTTCCAGTACAGAGTGTTTTAAAGCTGCTTTTTCCTCCCACTCTCCACTTCCTGTGATAAGTACAGCTCAGCTGAACAAAGGATTCCATTCAGTGAGCTGGCCAGAAGGAAGAAAAAAAGGAGGAAGTGTAAATATGTGTTTGGAACCCTGGGATGGTAAATGTCCTTTAAGAATCAACTGAATATTTGGCTACAATAATAATAAAAATAACAGCAGCTGAATTGTTTTGCATAGTAAAATTTGGATACTATTTAAACAATATTTTTCAGAAAAAAACCCTGCAAGTTTTATTGCAGAAATTATGTAAAATATACTGTACTTCGGTGATATTCACATAGAGAAAAATAGAGTAAACAGAAAATTGCACTTTCCAGAGAATAATTCTTAATGGGCCTTAGAAGTACTACTGGATATTTCAGAAATGGAGAAAGCTAACCCCAAATTTAAATTGCCTAGAGTAGAACATCAGCGAAGTTTCGGTGCCAAAACTGTGACATGAAAATTTCAGTTTAAATGCTCTTTACACCCAGGGGGGCTTAAGTCCCAGTAGCATGGCTGTTCTTGGACAGCTTTCCTGCAACTTTGTTTGTATGTTCCTAGAAGTGCAAAAGTTTTGACAAGACGTCTGGCTGATATTAAGGCAGATGTCCAGGTGGTATTATCTCAGCCCTGATCAGGAGCCAGAAAAAACTTCTTTCCAAACACCCTGAGAAGGTCAATCCAGGAAGCAATCTCAGAATATTTGTAATCTGCACCCAGAATGATATTCCCAAATCCAGTGATGACTGATCCTACTCTTGGTGTGAACCCTGTTTGTTTGATTACCACGTATTTAGAGAACTTATCTATAAAGCAGGAGACTTAAAGTTCAGTTCCACTGTGTGTCTGATCACGTATAAAACTACATTTTTTCCTTCCAAGGTAGAAGAGGGACCTTTAGACACCAGCCATAGGTAACACTGAACAGGGACATCTCTGCTCTTGTTGAAATACTGTTGCAGTAAAAAAGCATTTCCTGGGTCAGGGAGAAAGAGTAAACTTGAGCATGAATCCATAGCCTGGAACACTTGTCTGGAAAGGGGAATGCCAGATCTGAGCTGAAAGACTGTTGGCTCAGTTTTGATTTCTAGGGTCTTCCAAGTAAAATAGCCTTGTAGTTAAAACACTCTTTGTTCATGTAGGAGTTGCTGGTTTGAATCAGCTCTAATAGCAAATTCAAGAAGTCTGACATCCAATTGATTTTTAAAAAATATGTATCCCCCTGTCCTCAGAAAACCACACACATCTTTGGAGCCACGTACACTTGAATGAACACAGACTTAGATATCTGCACTGTAAACCCAGGGGCCATACTTAAGACACAGATTGCTCCCAGCAGCATTTCCTATTGCTGGTCCTCTCAGTTGTGCTGTAGGGTATATTTGGCTCTGTGCTTAGCATATTAGCTGTCTTGGATGCTGTTCTGAGTGCTCCCAGTATTGCTCCTTGGCACCTAACCTAGTCCTGGGTTTTGCTACAACTTTTCATGTTGGTTTCATTTAACATGTGGTTTATTGTATGTAAGTCTTTAGAACGATTGCTGAAAGCATTTTCAAGTCAGTGATTTCCTTAATCTGATAGAAGGAGACAATATAGTGAACCAGTTTAATGATAGGTAAGATAAATCATTTACATACCAGTCACGTAATAAGAGATTGCAGAAACTTTCAAAAGGGGAAGAAGTAAGAAATAATCCATTTAGGCATTTACCAAATCTCACTGATATTTCATATGCCAAAATTATTCTCGTCATGACCCATGACCTAATCCTTGAATGGGCTACTGTTTGGAGAGGAAAGTCTATTTGTCAGGCTTGTGTCTTAAGATTTGAATCCATGCTTCACACGGAAATCCACTTGGTTTTGCTGTGGTGTTTGCAATTGCTTCTGCTTTTCTCCCCGCTCCAAGCCTCAAATTGCGTGCTTAAATGCATCTTCCTCCCTGTGGTTCTCAAATACTCCCTCTCTGTGCTATACAAAATGATATTGAAGAAAAATTAGTATTTCACTTCAGCAAAATGTAAAGGATGGATTTCTCTTAAGATAGGAAGAAGAAATAAAATTTGACTGAATTAAGGAAAATCTCAGATGTTAGATTTTCATGGCAGAGTAATTTTATGTTGATAAACATCAACTCTCATTTGCTGATGCTAATTGACTTTGGCCACTCTTAATCTGCTAAATGGGAGTAGTGTCTCAGACAGAAAGAACTGCAGCAGCAGTAACTGTTAACAAGATATTCAGAAGCTTGACAATATCCAGGGTTGACTGATTGGTCTAGAAATTACAGGAATTTGGACTACAAGTTCTATGGTGGACCCAGTAGATGGAATTTCAGCAAGACTTAACATGCCTTTATTTTTTGTTTTATCAGGAAATGAACTTGATAGAAATAACAGACTTTTTTTTCACCAAGTAGAAAATCCAACCTGCATTTTCTTTTCTTTTTTCGTTTTGGTACTCCAAATATTCCTGTGTACTGTCTAATAATGAATATCCTTTTGAAAGACTGTCTCCAAAGAGAAAACCCTGTGAGCTGGTGAGACAAGTACTCTAAATCATTTTGCCTAAACTGACTGCCTTGATCCTCGTGTTTGTTTTGGACTGAGTTAACTTCTTATTTATACTTTATGCTGTTCATCACTATGGGATTTTAATTAAATTGATATATTAACTCTTTGGTAATTACAGTTGAAGAATTTGTTGTAAATGTCATGCTGCTGTACTCTCACCCCAGGTCAGCAATGAAAATGAGATGTTGTGCTTCAATATATTTACCCAAGGAAATTAAAACATAGGATAATTTATGATTTATCTTTATCATTACAAGAATTTATTAAAATTATTTATTACCATGCATCATGCAACGTTTCATAAGTGCATGATGTTTTGTGCCTAAGTAAAGAAAAAAAGAAAAATTGAATGGGGATATTTGACTTCAGTATCAGTGGCAGCCTTTCTGTGCGGCGACCTGCTTAATCTTGCCTTGCCTGCTGGAAGTTTGGACAAAGAGGAGGGGTAACACTAAAAGACAGTAGGAAGTTTTAACTTTAGGGCATGCCTTAGACTCTCACTATTCTAAAATGGAATTGTTAACATGTGTTTTCTTCACAGAGTTACTAAAATGAGCAAAGACAAGCTTTTGGATAATTTAGGAGCAGCATCATAGAAAAGACTGTGAGGATGCTTGTTCTGTATTCAGCAGAGGACGAAAGTGTACACTGACTAGTGAAGAGGAAATTCATAACCTGCTAAGCAAGTACTTTCAACCGAATGCTGGAAGGATTCTCTAGAAAATCAGTCAATATATTATTAAAGAAAATATTGTAGTGCAAAATGTACAAGCAGTTCTAGTCCCAGTACCTCCTATCTGTTGAAAGCTTTACTTTGCAGGCTTAACATTTCAGTGTACAATATGTGCGCATATTTGACTTACACATTTCATTTAGAAATTACTTCCAAATAGGACTTCTATCTCTGTTTCAGAGATTAAAGAGACATGTCACTACTCTGTGTAATGTGGTTGTGTACAATGTTCTAGTACTGTTGTTTCTGAGCAAGATCCCAGCTGAGACTGAAACCACATTATGCAAGACACTGTTCATACTTATAATTCTGGAGAGTTTAAAATATAAAAAAATTAAAGTGGTGAAGGGTGAAGAAGATGACTACTCTAACTGCCCTTTTATAGCTAAGGAATTTAGAGGATGTTACATACAGAATTAATAAACCTATTCTAAAAAGCATGTAGGAAGTTACGAACTAACTGAACCCAGCTGCTGAACCAGCTGCTTGACTGTGCCTGCAAATGCCCTATGGAACAGGAAAGGTCCTCATTTCTGGTGAACAGCTTGTCTATGTCCTGATTTCACACCTCAGTCAGGGGGCTGTCAGTGCAGCACTGCCCACATGCCCTGCTGTCCCACAGAGGGCTCTCAGCACACCCCATGAGTGGCCCCTGTCGAAACAATTCAAGGATAAAGGCACCGAGATGCACCATACAGCACACCTGCCATAAAAGAGATATACAGCTAGTAGGATCCTCCCTCCTATCTTGGTCTCTTAAACACTTATTCAGGGTTTAAAGTCTGCAGTTCTAAGATGGTTAGTCCCACTGCTTTATATTGATACAGTTATTTTGACGTTACATTCGCTGAGAATGATCCTTAATGATCTTGCACGTGTCAAATAATCAATATAAAAAAAGAGGGAAGCTCTGAAAACAATAACCAGCACTACATCAAAATAATTCACTACATAAATTCCTAAAGGTAGAGACCTGTTTTACAGATCGTTATAATTTCTTGACCCTGCCCTAAAGCCGGTGTAAAAAATTCTTACATTAGTGTGTTATAGACAGAGCAGTGTGTTCAAGTTAGTTAAATTTATTAAGTAGGGAAAATTTTTTAAAATATCAATTTTTGGCCAAAACACTGACATTTCATGGAAGCTGCTTCACTTAATAAATATGTGCATATTCTGAATATACCATTCTGCCTAGAGTGCACAATAACTGGAGAGGGGACTCTTCATGTAGGAGTCAAAACAATTGAAGGATATATGCACATCATTTTGTTTGAAAGAAACACCTTAAATTTCCTTTCTAATGTCATTTATGACCTTATATATTCAAGGCTTCAGAAACCCTTGAAATGTGTGAGGAATATGCAGATTAAAACCTCACCCCAGCAAATGCTGAACAGTTGAAGGTCTTACTGTGATCCTGGCCTCATTCCACCAATTTAATGGCAGAAAGATTTCTTGCTTTGCCCGTGAACTGACCTTTAATTTTGATTCTGTGTGTGTTTTTGGACAAGCCATTTAATTTCACAGTATCTTGATTTCTTGTTCTGTAAAATTAAAAGATTCATACTTAGATAATTTTCACAGGCAAAATGATGCTTAATTAATATTTATATAAATTTATGAGAGGCTTAGAAAACAGATTTTTAAGGAAGATGTTATTTATTTTTTTTTTTTTAATAATCAGTGGAGCGATGCACAGGACACAACATTGCTAGACAAATGCAAGACACAACAACCTGGTTAAGAGGATTTTAGACTAATAAATCACAGAATATTTTGAATTGAAAGTGAGTCACAAGGATCATCAAGTCCAACTGTTAAGTGAATGGGCCACGCAAGGATCAAACCCATGACTTTGGCATTACTAGCACCATGTTCCTATCAACTGAGCTAACACCTTAGCTGTTGTTTCTCACAGTCAAATTACATCAAAACTTCAAGGAAAATTATATTCATTTTCAGCACCAATACATAATGAAAGTCAATGAAACTACTAGGTGATTAGAAAATTTAGACTAAAGTTTTACTGGGGAAATACAGTCATGAAAATCTTGATCAAATAATAGTCACCATGTGAAAATGTGTAGCAGAGTTTTGAAACTGCAGCCCTATGAAATTAATTAAAGTTTCACAGTGTTGTCATTTTGATGTTAAGAGTTTAAGGCAATTGTTTCTGAATTTTGAAGACTGCATTCATATTATCCCCAAACTTAATACGTTACTTTAACATCAATCTTTTGTGGATAATAAAATAGAGTGAAATCACGAATGGTGAAATGTTTATTCACTGCTCATCACCTTTGAGTCCAAAACATGAACAGCAAAACCAGCTAAATTTGAAGATCCACCAAACTGGTAGATGTAAGTAGCACAAGAATCTATTTTCTTCCAATAGTTCTGTAAGTATTTCAACATGAAATTTAGCAACTGGTACTCGTTAGAGCACATTGGACATTCTATACAGACACTGTAAAGAGAAGTAAAGTCCTGGAAACAAGTCACTTTCTCCAGATTTAACACTGGCAGTTATTTGAAACAGTTAAATTCTTTGTGGCTTTCTCCTTATAGGTGCTTGTATCACAACTGTGAGAGATTACTTAGAAGAAGGTCCCTGCCCTTCACCCTTGTATCACTCATCTGGAATAAAGAGTCTGGGTTTTTTAAGTCTGGCCTTCTGAAAAGCAGCAAGCTTGAGTCTTTTCAGGGCAGCAGAGTTTCCGAGTAGCAGACTCTTCTATCCACATTCCCATGACTGAACAACTTGAATTTTAACGGGTGCCTTTCTTGTGCTACTTCCCATCAGTGGTTAGATTTGTTCATTCTTTCTTTCTTGAAGCGTGTTCTCTTGCACCAGACAGACATGTCAGAGGTCTGTAGCACATTGCACTTCCAGCAGAAGGGTTCTTCATAGTTGCCTCTTCAGCAGGGTATGAGTGCCATATTTATGGAACAGAATAATACGGATGTTTACTAAAATGATTTTCTTGTTCCAAGTGAATCTGAGTTTTGCTATTGTGAGTGCAGTGCTGCTGCATTTTTTCTGGTTTTGAGTGAGTTTTCTTTTTCAATATACATTTTTAGTGTTTAAATTGGGTACTACTGCTTATTTCCTTCGCAAGATGGTTGCACATTTATGAGCAGTTTAACGAGCAGACTGCTCGTTAACAAAGTGTTTGGTGAAGGATAGAAATCAAGAGGTTAAAGTTTTGAGGTATTAAACAATAAAATAGGGAAACAGTGTAAATAATGTTCTCTCCCTTGGTGATATAGCATCCTTTATTAAAAAAAAAAAAAACAGAAGTAATATTCATCTGAGAGTTACTCTTTATTTCTGTGGCCCCCAATGGCATTCCAGAGGCAAGGGAAAAGTCTCTTCATAGACTTTACATGCACTTGCAGAAAGCTTCTTGTAAAAGCAATAAAGACTGTAAACTTTGTGAAGCTGAAGAAAATAAATAAACCTGATTTAACTCACCTTTAAAAAAGATCTTTTACATTAGTCTTACCATTTGATAACTATCACATCAGTTGTGCACAGGCTGATCTCCTGGGAATACTCAGGTGGAGAAGATAGTGCTGGACTCAAAGTAAGCACTAGAAAACCCATTTGTCCCATCCAGAAAGAAAGAAAGAATGAAGGAAAGAGGAAACTGACTGAACCAATTCCTTCATTAAATGGTGGGAAAATGCGGGAATATGGGGTAGATGGGTCTAATGAAATAATATCAATCTAGAAATTAGTATTCAATGGGTTATAAAGAAATATCAAAGAGAAGATTCTCAGACAGATACAAAAATGAATAAAATGATGTGGCTTGGAATCTTTCATGGATAAATGGAAGAAAACCAAGAAAGAAATGTAAGTTTTAATTGACGTGGAAAAGTAGCTACAGAACAGTGTAACATTTCTGGCCTCTTTTAAGTACTTCCTTGAATAAAATCTAAATATGATCCCACTGTAACCACTCAAAATAGGCACCAAGCCACCACAGGAAAATAGGCTCCTAACTTGTTTCATTAATTCTGTCATCGAGTCCACTATTTTTAATTCACTGTGAAACTGAGAGAGGAAATTCAGACAGACCTTATGTTAGAAATTTCTAAAGCTTTTCTCCTGTTTGAACAAGAAGTAGAAGATTTTGGGTTTTCATAGAAACAGAAACAGTTTATTAAAGAAAGCAGAAATTTTCCAGAAGCACCTGTAATTAGCTGTGCTCATGAGATACCTATTTACTCACTCTGCAGACACTAAAGTTTCAACTGTTGTGAATAAATGGTACACGATTGTCAGCCGTCTTGATGGACTCATATATCAAATGAACCTCTTATTTTGTGAAAAATTTTCATGCTTCAGATACAGTTAATCAATTTTTAGAATTAAGAATTAAATCAATTATGTATCATCACCTATGAAAGAAAAGTTTCACACAGGGAAGATTCATTCACTAGTTGATAGCAGTCAACTCCCTGTAAGGTGTTTCCTTAGGCGTGAAGATATGATTAGCACAAAGCAGGGCTCTGGAAAGAAAATATTCTCCTCTTGAAAAGTAAATTGATCATTTCTGTCTTGAAGAGCAAGCTCATGAGTGGTTATTTCAGCCAATGTTTTAGCTTGAAATCTCTTTAGGCTGTGTGGTTATGCCATAAATATCCCTGTGGCTATCTAAAACACTTGGCACATGGTTGTTGCTGCTGCTGAGTCTGGGGAGCATCTCTTTCTCATCTCGATCCTCTGACACAATGAAGTTCTGTGTAGGCTCATCATAGCATGTATTGTGAGCTGTGCCACTCTCATTTCTCCTTCTGCCAAATGGTCTTTTATTTTGGGGGATGGTATATTATTCACTACACATTCTGCTTTCATTCAGGATTCTGTCTTTGGTTTCCTTGCAAGTATCACCATACCTTTGGTGCTTAAAAGATGGAAACTAAATACAGTATAATGCTGACAGCATTCAATTGAATAATTTACAATGCCAATCAGTCAGAGGAACACATTTTAACAATGTGTTACATGGTATCTGGGAAATAATTTTCCACTTTGTAAGGCCGTATAACTACGGAGAATTAGGGTAAAGCTACTTCCTCTACAAACCTTGATAGTTACAAAGAATATGTTTTGTAAATAAACACATCCCTTTTTGCTTTGAGGATTGAAATTTTGGAGGTCTAAACAACTTGAAAACAGCTGTTAGGCTTTTCTTTTTGGCTAACTGCAGTTGCTGTAAATGGCAAAGAAATGGACAGAAATAGTTAGAGGAACATGATCAGCTGAGAAAGGTTGAAATACTACTTACGCCCTTCTCACTGTTGAACCTCATCTGCCACTTTCTGTGGCAACACAAGACCATTTACAGCTGTGAAAGGGCTCAACCTGACACAGAAAAACAAAGCTGGGGTTCTCCTGGACAGAGCCAACCTGCAGGTTGACATCTGTGAATTATGCAAACAGGGGAGCAGAACACAAGCTTGTCCTTAAAAATAGGTTGTATTTTCAGTGGAAGGGGGAATGGAGAAACACTCTTGCCTAATAATTGTTGAAATTGGGATGGTACTTATTCCCATGGTGCTTCTCAGAGAGGAATAGTTTGTTTTGGCTTGTCTCTTCAAGTGGAAACATAACTGTGAATTAAAAAATGGCATGCTGAGTTTTAGGAGCGGCTTTTTTGCTGCTTGCCATAGAAAAGCGGTGGGTAGAGGGCAAGTTGTCATTGATTTTTGAAGCCTGAGTGCGCTTTTCATACCCTGATGCTGAAGAGTGAGCGGTGCAATGCTCCTCATGACGGAAAGTTTATGAATAATGCTAATAAATGGAGTCTTCACACGGCTGTGTTCTTTGCCTGGTATGACATAGCCACCTGCTCCCTACTTTTGGAAGAAGGTGGTAGAAGATAAATTCTGCCTTATTTAGAAATATGAGAAGCTAATTTATTCACAACAAGAGTTCCATGAGCATTAGGTTTCCTTTCTTTGTTTAAGTTTCTTTCTACTTCTGTTTGATAATTTATAATTAATATATTAAGTTATTTATTAAGTTTCATTATTTCAGTAATATTCTTCTGTGTGTTTATCTTCTAGAATAGTAATGATACTGTTGCACCAGTGTGAATGTAAAACTGCATGGTGCAATGTGGAGTCAAACTATAGATTATTATAGGGTTTTTTTTAAGATTGATTTCTTGAAGAAGAAAAAAATACTACTACCATCATAAAATATAAACCAATTATTGTAGACCTTAACCACTATGTTGTTTAATAAATTTCCAGACCAGATAGAAAAGATGACCATTTTAGTAACAGGCCAAACATTTGAGAAGCTATAAAGAGTGTAAAAAGCAATATAAATATAACACTATTACAGAATTTGAATAACTTTTATGTGGTGCTGCTGTCAAAGAGCAGGGCTCACTCCATCCAATATGATTTCATAAGGACCACCAAAATTAAATCACATGTGCCATACACACATGCAAAAGTAGCACTTTTGGGCAGGATTGTTGTCATTTTGGAGTCAATATAAACTCATGGTCTATCTGGTCACACATAATAAAAACAGCTCATTTCTACTCTTGATCTTCTCTCATCAATAAGAACTTATGAATAAAGAGAATGAAAAAGCAAACAAGAGTAGAGTCCACATCTCCTTATTCCATGGAAAAGTTTGCTTATATGCTTACCTACTTCAGCCATAGCTGGATGGTAGTTTTCACTAAAAGACATAATTTATTAACCATGTTACTCTAACGTAATTTGCAAAAAACCATGAAGGATCCATTGTCATGCCACAGAAAAAGGGTTTGCTTTGTATTCTTTCTTTTGAAACAAACATGGCATTAGGCTTGCTCTGCTAACAACAGAGGGAGTTACTCTGTAGCTGAATTAAATTTTCTAGAGAAATGTCTGAGTAACTGCCATGAATAGAAATTACATATTGTGCGCAGAAAAGAGTTTAAATAGGGAACTTTTAGGCAGTACAACACTTCTTACCTTTTTTTTTCTCTGAAAATGAAATTCAACATTGCGCAGAACATATGCAAGCCCTAAATATCACGTGCATTGTATTTTGAGAGCTAATGGGGACTTATGTATTTCAAAGGTTTTGTTTGGACATGGAATTTTACCTGTGTGCTGCAAGGCATCTGCAGAAGTCCGTAAATGGAGCCAATAAATGTTGCTCTGACTAGGCTGAGTCTCATAATGATTTTCCCACTTTCACTATTTTACTTTCATTTTGAATAGTGCTTAATAGCTTCTGTCAGGTATGAGTTATTGCTCTTGGACTCAAAAATATAATATTGAATCATAATTTTTTTCTGTAAACAGATTTCATTAAATGGCAGGTTTTGTCAAAGTCTCATAATACTCCTGTGGGAAAATATCCTCAGAGTCCCATAGAAGCCTTCATCTTTCTCTCATCTTGCATGTCCAAAGTAATATGTTACTTTTGATACTGTATAATCTTTGCTTCCCATCTTTGCCTGTTTTCAGGAGGGTAAAAAGGAGTACAAAAAATGCTCTATTATTAGATAGTATTGCTTAATGCCATTGCTTTGGAAGGCAAGTGTCTGTGTGTTGCAAACTGTAGCCCACACAGAAATTACAGACACCAAGACAAGCATGACTCCTTTAGCTACCATTAGTTATGTGATGCAGATGAAAAGTTCATTTCTGTCCATTGCAGACTTGCAACTGCCAATACCCACAGACACCAGAAAAATATTATATAAAAATGATAGTGTACAGTAAACGAACTGTCTTTGATATCTTTTATGAGGTACAGATGCTCTTGTGAGGGAAAGCAAAAAGAGGATCATATTTCTTACTCATAAAACAACATTGTGCGTGGTATGAGAGGATTAATGAACCTCAAAGGCTTAGAGTCAAGGAGCTGTTTGGAAAAAAGATATGCACAACCATAGCCAACTGTAACAATACAGCAATATATGACTAAAAATCTTGATAAGAAGTTTTCCTATGGAAGAATTTGTAATATTTTTTTTCCAGATTGGAGTTGCTTCAGTAAGGGCCATAGTATTAGCTGATGTTTCAATTAAGGTGAACACTACATTTCAGAATAGTCATGTTCTGTGTGGTTCTGAGGGGGTGCATTGCTGTAGTTTCCCTATTTGTGTATCTGGTTTTCTCAAAGTGTTTGTGGAGAAAATGCTGGGAACAAATGTGATTTTCTGAGGTTATGCGAAAAAATAAATAATTGAATTTTTCTTTAAGCAGTGTAATTTGGACTTTCATCAGGAAACTTAATTCCTTGAAAGAAGTTAGAGGCTGTTTATTTCTTTTCTTTAGTGAAGCACAGGCACAAGTAAGTTTTCTGCATCGTTGCCAATTAACTTACAGGTAAAATGGGTATTTCTGAGAATTGTCTGGAAGGTCCTCTGTTATTCTGTGCCCAGTCCTCCATGACTACCTGTCTTCCATCATCTCACCACGTTATTTGCTTTGGTTGGAAGCCTTACAGTCACTCCTTGAAGGGTGTCATCTTTCTCATATATGAATCCTGAAGCAAAGTATGCTTGAGGTGAGCAAAGACAAACAGGAGTAAAGCCACCTACATCTAGAACGATGCCTGAAAAGACTTTCCCTAGAAAATCTACTGCCAGACCTTTTAGATCACCCACAATATTCCGCCTCAGTTCTTTGCACAGTGATACAGTAGATGAGTTGGATTTAATTGGAAATGCAATACTGTGGTAAATACTGTCACTCACAAGCACAAATATTGCATACAGTTATCAGATGTACTGACAAGGACCTCAGAAATACACGTTCTAAGACAATTTCATTGCACGCTAAATATAAAAACTTTTCTTCACATGTGCTCCCAAATGTTACAGTGCTCAAAGAAAGAGGCGGAATTCCGTTCAGCAAGGGAGATGCTGTTGGTTTGCTACCAGTACTGGTATTATAACTTCAGTGGAAATTATTCTGGGCTCTGCTGGAGCTGGCAGCCTGCAAGTCTCTAATGGAAGCAAATGATAGACTTCCTAAAGTAACAGTATCATTTCACTAATGTGCAACTAAAAGTATTCAACTGAAATCTAATAGCTTTTACTTTCCAGAAACATTGTTAAAATAATTGCTCCCTCTTTTTGCAAAGTAATGTTTCATGTAGCAGATTTTCTGGAAGTAAGGTAACCTAAACCATAGCAGGAGAATGCACATTGCCCAGACAATACTATAGTAATTCTGGAGTGGTGTAACCAGCAGGTTTCAAGATACCAAGACACTGTGAGCAAAAGCAAACCTGCCTGGGGAAAAACGGTCCATTTCCCTCTGTCCAAAAGGCCTTGGGACTTAGCCCATATTGCTTATTTTACTAAATTATTTGATCTGTGCATCCATTGTTCTTGTGATTAAGGCATCAGAATGGCGGTTTTGTTGTACTCTGATGTTGTCTACTTTTATTTCCATTTTCACACTCTCAAGTTTGTGTGTGTATGTATTTATGCACATGAATACTTGGGTAGTGTGGGTATGAATATGTGTGTATACATGTATATGAAGAAAGAGAGAGAGACCCCATGAATAAGGTATTAGTGATGTACAACTAAAATAGGACTAAAAGCTAAAGTAACACTTGGAAAAAGCTGTATATCTGAGCACATTGCCTTTCCTGGCATAAGCTGTGTTTCACAGTATTGTTTACCACATGGGTTCTTTTTCATTTGAGAAGTGGAGAGGAATAGGAAATATATATGAAACAACACCATAATGTGGGTGTTCGGTGTCATACACTTCAGTGCACCCTTCTGACCAAATGGGCAACTGGTGGTTTTGTGTTTTATTTTTTTGAATTCTCCTGACTCAAACCTCCTCTGGTTTTTATTATTAGGAGTAAGATGACAATTCATTACCTCTATGAATTAAGCATAATCTCAAGCTGTGTTTTTGATACCTCATTGCCCTCAAGCATGGTAACTGGCGCTCTTGATCTCTGTCATTTCTCTTTGCTGTTGCCTCAGGAAAGTGATATGGCCACAGCTCAGGAGTTCTCCTGCTAGACCTGAGTGTATTCCCACTCCTAGTTGAAAAAGATTCCTGGAGAGTTTAGGGAAAAAAGGAGCAAGGTGCGGGATGTTGGGGGGCTGTTGTCTGCTCACCCCATTGCGCTGTAGGACAGCAATTCTTTCAGCAACTGCTGCCAACTCCCTGCAGCTGCAGTGCACCGGGCTCTCCTGTGATCCCTCTGCACTGTGCCGTGGGCAGCAGCTGCCAGCTGGCATATGTAGCACAGTCTGGTTGTACTTCAAAAAGACGTAGAATCTCTGCTGCAGCTGAGCCACTGTATTTCCCCATGAGGCAAAAAGTTACCTTTGTGGGCTGAACCCTCTGTTGGTTTCCATGTTCTTCACATTGTCTCCTTCTAGTGACCACTGTGTGGAGAACAGCAATGCACGAGTGCATCTCACCCCTCAAAGTGAGGGTCAGGGAGTGGGAATAACCTTAAGCCTCTCTAAAGTGAGGGGATCTCCCACTCCTTTCTGATCATGTGGCTGTGGGCCTTACCACTGCTGTGTGATTACAGCCTTGCATTAAGCTGACAGTGCAGTTCACTGCCTGAACCTTGAAATCTAACACTCTGCAAGTACTTAACCTCCTTGAAATGCTGACAGAAACATTTGGTTTTAAGGTATATAAGGCCAAATTCTTCCCTCCCATAATTTCATTAGTTATAGTGAAATTATACCACAGAGAAAATTGTCATGGAAAATCCTAAAATAGTACTTTAATCACTAATAACCTCTAGACGCATAGTGCTGCATGAAATAAATAAATCCCCTTTTCAGCCTTCAAAGTGTGTGTCTAATAAGAAAAGTGAGAGCCTATAATGTGGTGCCATTTTATTCAACTGATCTGCTTCCTTTCTGGAACCAGAATCACATTAACCAGCTTCAGTGCCTGCATAGGATCCTTCCTGCTTAACAGTGTTAGCAGCCCTGTGAAGCCAGTACCCATAAAAAGGACAGTTGCATTCTATCCTAATTAATTTTGCTCTGAAATGATGGCTCAAATATATATTAGTATAATATATTTGTGTCTACTTTTTAAAATTCTCTAGTTGATTATTATGAAATTTTATAATTAGAATTGCTCCATGACGAAATCTCTATAATATCTGTCTAAATCTCAGCTACTCCTATTCAATTTCATTAAGGGCACTAGAACAACACAGATGATTCTGATCATATAATTAGAAAGCAGTGGTGCTCATTGTCTGGTCTGTCCAGCAGAGCAATTGCTGGGGAGCATGCACCAGAAATAATCCCATTTAAAGTGAGAGTCATTACTCCCCTGTGACACCATGGTAGAGAGGGCTTAAGCCGCTCTGACAACAGCTTGAGCCTAAAGTTACTGCAACGCAAACATTCAGCCCAAGGGTGCACATTCACCCCAGGTAACATTTCAGAGCAGGGATGACGTTTAGCACTAATTGGCCCCCATGTGGACATGCTGTAAAGTCCATATACTAAAATGAATATTTCTCTGGACTTCGTAAGACATAAACATGCACTTCATTGAGTCATGTACCTAAATGGTGAGCTGGGCTTGGGAAACAGATCCAAATTTAAGTGCTGGGCAAACCTAGGTGCTGAAAAAGAATAATGCTTATGAGTTGTGTACTGGCTACACAGGAAAGAAATTTTTCCAATATTTTTAATTCTACAAACTGGGATTTTGATCTTTTTTTTTTTTGAGATCATATGCCTACTTGTCAACCAGAAATAATTTCATGATAGACCTTAAGCAGTAGAGTTCATCTGTCTTTCAAGACTGTATGCGCAGAAGAAGTGGAGTCTACTGTTCATCCTTTGTTCTTTTCCTTGGGTTTTTGTTGTTGTTGTTTTCAAAACATGGGGGGCAGAATTCTTTTGCATCGTTTTATGTCCCTTAGTGAACATGCCCTAGAGGCTGCAGCATGGGGTCTGCAATGTAGTGAGTTTGAGTCCCCTGCAGCAATATCAACAATTAATTATTTTCTTAAAAAAAGAACTAGTTTTATATTTATGTTTGTAAAGAACTAGTTTTATGTTTATGTTTGTATTAGTTTCTTAAATTCTTTTCTGTGACTTTTGCGTAGGCTGTCATGGGTGTATTTTTTTGAGAAAATAAAAAATGACAAGTGTGAATCTTTAGAAATGAAACCTTGTTACTGGATCGTTCTCCACATAACCAACACAATTTGGACTTTTGTTTTCATCTCACAGCTGTAATCATGTCTGAATTTATCTTTTTCATTAAGTTTCAGTCTGTTTTGATTTGTTTCTTTTTCTCATTTTTCTGCCTATGTGCGTGTGTGCATACACACATACACTCATACTCTGACCTGTACTCATATGCTTACACACACACACCCACACACTGCTACAGGTAAGATATAATTTAATTTCCCAGTGCACACAGCATGGCCTAAATCATGTATATGCAGTGAATCCCCAGCATGTTAAACTGCTGGAGAAATGTGCCTGAGCTCTACAGGCAGGGTGATGTTGATGCTACCTTCTCCTGCAGTGAATTCACCTGGGGTTTTTTTCCCCAGAGCGTAAAACCCACATAATCCTGAAGCAATGCTACCTTTTTGCTAGACAGTGCACTGCAGCATGTTCATCTTGGTTTGCTTTGTTCTTCTTTAATTTTTTGTTTTTCGTGAGTCTGTTTTACTCAGAGTTTGAATTAGAAAGTGGGAGACATGAAGTTCTCTTCGGACTTGTGTTTATCATTTCTTATCTATAATACAGCTGCACAGAGACTGCTTTCTAAGTTAACAAGGTGGAAAAATGGCGAAAATGGGCCCTGAGTGCTACTTTCAAGGTCTTTTATATTCTAAACTACCCAATTACAGATTACTAAGTAATATGTTTTTACTTAAAATGCAGTGAATATCTATACCTGACCTGCAGTGCGGATTTCTTGAACCAATACCAGAAAACTCAGGTTGGTGAAGAAGAAAGAAGAAAGAAGAAGTAAAAATCCACACCCAAAGTTCTGCATCTTGCTCCATGTACTTGTTACTATATTCCATAAACCTAAGTTCTATATCTCTACATATTCTACCCAGTGATATAACTTTAATTACACAGCAACAATCTCAGTACGATCACACAATCTGGGAAGTTTTTTCCAAGGCTTAAGATCAAATGGAGTGTGCTTTTGAGGATCGTTGCTTGTCAGAGTAGAAAGAATGAAATTCTCAGAATTCAGGGTTCCAACATGTTCAAATTATTTTGTGTGCAGGCAGTAGCAGGACTCTGGATAAAAAGAAGAAAAGCAATGGCTTTTTGTTGCATGGTTTTCCTTACTCTCCTGATGGTTCCCCTTTACATTTGAAAAGCAGCAGCAGGCGTTTGTTTTATTTAACCCCTTATGTCGCTGTGAGTGACACTGACGGCAAGGAATGTCACGACTAAGTTCAGAAGGGAAAGCAGTTCTGACTCTTTATTAATTAATTAATTCATCTTTTATAACATGGTTTGTAAAGAGTGTGTTGAATGGCATAAGACAATTGGGTGCTCGGCCATCCACCCCTTGAGGGGATTGGTCAAGCTCTAAGACACTTATTCTAAAATATCAGAAAGCTAGAACCATAACAATCTTGCATAACAAACCCAGGTGCAAGATAAAGAATTAGTTTACAAGAACCCATAGCTGTGTTTTTCATAGCTTCTGTGAGAACTGCAAAGTTCTCACAGAACGCTGCAGAAAAGCTGAAAGATTTCTCTACCAAAGCCTTTCAGCATCCACACCCTTACTGGAAGGGTCCACAGCATGAATCAAGCAAACTGTGTCTCTGCAGAACCAAAGGCCTTTGGCGTGTGTATGTGTGTATGATGTTGGAGGAGACAGCTACAGCTTGATAGTGACGATACCCCATTCACACATGGCTCACCAGGGCAGCACACAGGATTTCAACTCTAGTTTGGGATGCTGGCACAAGGAACTCTCACACTATGTTGTGCTGCCCTGTTGGACAGTGCCGCTGTCATGGCTGTCCTTCCCTCATTCCTGGAGGTACTGGGGATCTCCAGGGAGAGCCATCTTTGTGCGAATGAGGACTATGACACTGCAGGATGCAACCTGAGCGTTAATGGGTCAGTGAGTGACAGCTGAGCCTTCTCTCTGAGGTACTGAGCTGGATATCACTGCCAGGAGCACAAGGTCTAGACAGTGAAGTGTGCCAATTTAATTTTGTCACATGTGGCTGGGTTGTACAGACATGGCTGTTTCTAGAACTCTTTGACAATACTAAAACTGATTCAGACCACAATGCAACATTTAAGGATGCTAATTAGAAAATAATTGTGCTGGGTTGTACAGATTTTACCATTATAATATATCTTAAAGGCCCCTATAGAATAGGAAAGAAGGTATTTTAATGCACTTTGCATGCAAAATGAGGCACTAGATTTTGTGATTTGTAACAAAGCAGAGTACAACTGCCATCATCCAGTAAATCAGGAAGCAAAAATAGTTCTTAAGGAGTTAGTATTCTGCTTTATTTGCTAATTAAAATGGGGTTTGGAACTCTTCAAAATGATTGCTCTAATTAATTCGTTGCTCTTTTGCAGTTCTACCTTCTATGCCATCTGAATACAAGGCAATCCCTTGTGCTTCTCAAAAGCATGACGGCCAACAGGGCATCCCTCCCTTTCTCAGAACAGCAGGCTTTATGGCTTGTCAGTGTTTAATAAAATGTCTATTCTATACCAGGGCTAAAAAGTCATCCATATACACATTATCACAAATTTATTTCCAATAAAATGCAAGTATAAACCCACATTTTTAATTAACATCAAATATTTGTTTAACTTACGCAGAATTAAAAGAAAAACAGATGATCACTTTTATAAGGCCAGTGACAGATTTTAGCTTTAATTACTTTTAAAGCTTAATAAAAGATAGTGAGTATTGTAATTGCTATTCCTGTCAGTGTGATATAATCCTTCATTTTGTGGTTAGTGGATGATATTTAAGTCTCCTACTACAGTTGCCTTTAAAACGTTGCCTGCAGTATTGGCATGACCGTGCAGAGTACCAGACATCATGTATGAAAAGGGGACTAAGGGAGTGAAGTATGGAAGAAGGTGCACTCATTTTGGATTCTTCAGTGTGCCCAAAAGTTTGAAAATTTTCCAGATTAGTCAGGACACGGATTTAAGGAGGCATGATTGAAGTATTGATTGTGAATATATTATCTGATAGAGGTAGCCCTGTATTTTCTTAAACATATCCTGCTATCCATGCATATATTTATATTGTTCACAGGTTTCAGTGAAGAATTTAATACCACAAAGTCTGCTTGCAAACTGTTGAAGTCGGTGGCTTGTTCAAAACAGGAAGATGTGTGTTCTGTTGCTTGTTCTATGTATCAGAAAATCTGAACGAAAAGAAAAAGTAAAGAAGGCATCTGGCATTGAAGTTCACTGAAGAAAGCGATCACTAGAAAAATCATAGGTAAAATCAGTAGAAAAAGAGATTCTAGATGATTTCAAAACCTTTTTGATCAAATCTGCAGTACTTGCAAGTAGTAGCATGATCCCACAAGTATCACTGGAGTGACCTCAGCTATGTTTGGAAAAGAGGTGTGAATCTCTCGCATCTTATACCATTTGACTAGTTACACTTACCATAGCTGACAGGAAAGCTTTAAACTCTTCAGATTTTCATTGCCAGCGTATTTGGAACCAAGATCTGTTTTCTTCAGGAGTGTCTAAATGACCATGATTGCAGCCTGTTGTATTTTAAATAATTTAGGATATTAAAGATGAATGGTCCTAAATTTAGTTTCGTGAGGCTTTTTATGCCTTCAGCCTTGAGCTATGTCAGGGTAGTGGCTTTTGGATTATGCTTTATGCAATATCTGTATCCAGGGTGTTATGAGCACTATATTAAATATTGGATAACTGTAGCAAAAATCCATTTTTCAGGAAAACATCTCTGTCAACCCAAACCTTCAAGCTATTTCAAGTTTTTCTCTCCATATCTATTTGGCTGGTCATTAAAAAAAAGTAAATATGGAAATGACTTCACAGTACCTAGATACTCTCTGGTTAAGAAATTTCCATCAGAACAACATTTGTTAGTAAATAATAAATCATGGTAAGGAACCAGTACTTACCTTTCTTTTCTTGCCCATCTGTCTTTTCAACAGCAGTTCAATATCAAACAAATTTAAAGTTTTCTTCCTTAAAAAAGAGCAAGCAGACTAAATAGCCCCTACAGGTCCCATAAAACAAATCTTCTCTGGGAAAGAGGCAATGCTCGACCTGTCTGCGCTGTGCAGGATGTCTCTTGCAGAGGGGCTCCTCTCTGCTGGGCACATGCTGATTCTTCCCAGGACAAGGTCCTTCCTACTCTTGGAAACTACACTCCATCCATTTTTGTGTGTCACCCACCCTCATCTTGCTCACCTCCATGAGATTATCTTTTCAATTCAGTACTAAACTCTTTATCTTTCCTGCTCCATTTTTTTTTCTCCTAGTGATCTATTAAATTAATGACCCACATTTTCATAGCTGAGTGTTTGCAGTTTGCAAATGGTTGCAAGTACTTAGCCTTCATTTTCATGCCTTACAATGTTGTGATTTACTGCTGTAATCGTTATTTTCCCCACATCTGAAGCATAAGCTTGCATACTCAAATCTTCATGATCCTATACATTTACATTTGCAATTCCTTTGCATTTCACTCCCACTACCCAGAAGTTTTGTAGCTAGGCATTTCCAAAATACTACTCTGACAACAACAAAATCTTTTTCAGCTAAGTCTATATTTTAAAATAGAAAAAGTTCTCTCGGTAGCAGTAAGAGGAAAAAAAATCCTTGTGTGATTTGCTTCCTAATTTCACTGCATTATTGTCATTCCTAAGTACCTGTCATCTGTCCTTGCCTGTCAAAATCTGCTGATTTTCTCCGTTGTCCTTCCATAATTTAATGGAGGTTCTTATTTTAATGGAGCTTTTTGGAGATTCTTCCTGAAACACAAAGAAACTAATTCAAGTGTTTTTCTCCTGCATAAGCAGCATCTGCTGATACTTCTACCTGGTAAAACAAATATGTCTGTGGAAAAAGGCAGGAGTGTCTAGGAGGCAAAACACAAAGTCTTACCAGTCTGAGTACTGATGAGATATCTGCTGCCAAATGTGTGAGATGGAGAGAGGTGCAGTGGGAGAGCCTGGTGGTATGGAGAGATAGCTGAAACAAGCAGATGGCTTCAAGGAAGCTGAGAAAGGCTGTTAGCACATAAAGCAGCAGACACTTGATGATGAATTGCCATTTTGAGTTGCTAGTTTTTCTTCCTTATTTAGCTAACTTTGTTCCAATAATGACTTATATAATAGCTTCTCTAGGAAGACTTTTACATCTCCTTTAGAATGGAGGTATCTTTTTTATAGAATGAAAACACAGACTTAAAAAATCAGTAAGGTCTAATACAAAGAAAGGAAAAAACTGGGATGAGAGAGAGGTAATTATGCAACTTGCTTCCTTTTCCTCCAACCAAATAAAAGTCATTCATTGCCCTATCAATGGGAAATAAGATCTAAGAGTCCCCAGAAGGGAGTCCAAATGGCCAGGCTGCTCAGGTTATATTTTCTGCACCTATGCCTTAGGTAACTTATCCCAGTCCAACTTTCATGTCCTGGACATAGGCTCTGTATGACCCCCAAGCACTTCATATGTTTCTGCTTATGATGTCTCATTAGAGTAGTAGACCCGTCCATTACTTCTCATCTGATTTTGGGTAGACCACTTAAACTTACTCTTAGCTTTAGTTTCCCTGCCTGTGAATTCTAGTTTACAGCTCATAACTGATCTCAGAGCAGCATATCTGGGAGGTGGGAGCTTGTTACAAAACATCCAGTATACGGTAATTATCAAGAACACTCAAGGACGAGGCATCTTCTCAAAGCAGGACGCAAAGATTACATTTTGCCATGCGGGGAGAGTGCCACGCAGACCTCTCCAGCGGGTCAGTCCTGCACGGTCAGCACATGGTAGGACAGATGCTCCTTTCAAGTAGTTGTTCCCCTCAGACAGTATGGGCGATATATAGCAGGTGTATGCGTGGCAGTCACTGCTTATCTGGACAAGAGTGCACAAAGGCATATTTCAGGAAGCTATGAAATGTGCATTCATGAGACTAGGCCTGTGCTGAGTCTTCAGGCAAGTTGTGTAAGTTGTTTGGTGACTCCAAAGAAGAGCAAAGAAGCTGGGGAAGGGTCTGGAGCACAAGTCTTATGAGGAGCGGTTGAGGGAGCTGGGGGTGTTTAGCCTGGAGAAAAGGAGGCTCAGGGGAGACCTTATTGTTGCCTGCAGTTACGTGCAGGAGCAAGGTGGGGCTCTGTCCTCCCAGGTAACAAGCAATGGGACGACAGGAAACAGCCTCCAGTTGCACCAGGGGAGGTGTAGGTTAGATATTAAAAAGAATTTCCTCACTGAAAGAGTAATTAAGCATTGGAACAGACTGCCCAGGAAAGTGGTGGAATCATCAACCCTGGAAGTGTGCAAAAATCATGTGGATGCAGTGCTTAGAGACAGGGTTTAGTGATGAACTTGGCAGTGCTGAGTTAATGTTTGGATTCAATGATCTTAAGGCTCTTTTCCAACTGTAATGACTCTATAATTCAATGAAATACATCCTGGATTAGATGGGAAAAGTGTCCTTCACCATTGTTACCTAACAATGGGGTGGTTCTGGTTCCTAAGAGAGCAGTAACATACTGGTGTGTGTCCAGGCAAAAACACGTGCAGCTCTTGGGAACCTGGCAGTGTATTCTTTGGTTTCCTTTTTGCTAAGTACATTGGTTTAATGTTATTCCATAACATCTATTCATTACTGCTAATGAACATAGAAATGATAATGAAGATGTAACTCCAATTTCCTACTATACCTGTAAAATATTAGTAATTTAAATGAGGCCATGCAAACCATAAAATTACAGCATCACACACTCTCATTGCAGTATGATTGGATTGCCTCTCTAAATGGTTCATCATCAATTCCAATAAAGGTAAAGTGTGGGTCTAACTGTTGTCTTGAATCCAATAGCTTAGTTTTATTGCCTCAGTAGCAGCTGTTTAAGTGCCCCTTCCTCTGCCACTCAGTGCTGTGATACGCCTTTTCCATAAAGGAAGTTCATCAAACCTGCCAGGATTCTGCACCAGCCCACTGCAAGGGATACTCTCAGCTTTAGAACTACACAAATTATTCAGAGGTACCTAAATGAATAACGGAGGAGTGAATGCCCCTATTTTCCCTTAACTTTATTAAAATTCAACAGGAAAGAAAAAAAAATTAGAATCATAGGATAACCTGTGTTGGAAGGGACCCACAAAGATTATCAAGTCCAACTAGTGGGAACATTCACCAAAAGTTCTCAAGTTAGCCAACCATCCACAGGACACTACATTCGTGAAGGAAATACATGCCAGGGTCAGAAAAATCCAGAAATACAAGAACACTTTGGAAGTCTCCTAAAAATATCTAAGTACTAGTGAACCCTAGGTGAAGAATTTTCTCTTCTAGATGGTTGTTAACTGCCAGGAAATTCCTGGACTGGACATCATTACTGATCAATCGAGAAAATATTTAAGAAAAAAATCAGTGAGGCACTTAATGTAGTCGAAGTTCAAACTGAAAGACAAAAGTGGAAATGTAAACGTGTTATCAGGACCCAGAGTTCTATTCAGTTAATATTTTTAACAGGAGAATTCTCACAGTAGGCAGGAACTGATTCTATCTGATACTCTGAGAATATAAGTGTCATAACTTCTAATTATTGTAATTCTTGTTCCAATTTCAGTACATTATTTGAAGTAAGAAACAGTGCCAATGTCTTAAATGGGGAAAAAACCCACATAGGAAAATTGAAGCTGATCAAAACGAAGGTAAAAAGTGCAAATTACTTTGCACTGTTCTAATACAGGTTTTGAAAGTGCTTATATAACCCATACCTATGCAAAATTCCTTTTCTCTCACTTTAAATATTTTTTTTTTTTAGTGGAAAATTTACATTTACTTTGATTTAAAATCCACTTCACTATGGTGGCTGGGGATTTCTAAGCATGCATACTATGGAAATATTTCTTTCTAATTTCTGCACCTGAGTTGTTGCAGGATGAAAAATTGCTTCCTTTCTCTTTCGTATCAGTTGCAATGAAAAAGGTACTGCTCACTATGGACATGTGACAGGCATGCTGGAAAGAAGGGGAGTCCAAGGAAGTCATCCTATATTTCATTGGATGCCTAGGCATTTTTTGGCCACCTACTTTGGAATACAACTTTAATCCTATAGTGCGGAATTTCAAGTTTTTAATGCCCTACTGTCCTACCTAAGAGGAATTTTAGAGGTATTTTGGTGCATGTCAGGAATATTTTAAACAAGGAAAGCCTCATTTAAACAGAAATGGATTGCAGGCATATCTCCCACTTGACAGAGCAGCTTTAACTGTACACCTTTTGATTGTGTGCAATAATGAAAGATCTTTATAGTTTTATTCTTGTGTATTATTTCCCAGCTAAGCTAATTTATGAGAACATTGATAATTTATTTTTCAAGTGCATATGAAATGCCAGTAATACACTGCGAGACTGTTTCCCAGAAAACGTATTTTTGCTTTGTTTTCTAAAATTAAAATTATTAATATTCCATGAGACTAAAATATAACATTATCATTTTGTTTTCAGGAGATTTTCACAAACATTGTATGCCACAAGGAGAATAAATATAAATATTCCCACTACTGCTACTGTACATATTTTATTATAATCTTCTATTGGTTTTAATTTTTCAGTCTGGAGTTTTGTGACCTGGATGACAGTGGTTATGCTGATGAAGTTGTTCAGCTAATTAATATATAATGAAGTAATAGCTAGGTTTATCTCTGCACTTCCATACTAATGCCCTGTAACAAGGGCTGTTTATAAATAAGCATTCATGCTGAAAAAACCAGTTCTGTGAATACAAGTCATTTCAGGCAGAAAACAAACTAATGCATTAAGGTTGATGAAAAACAAACCCAGCAAAGATTTTGGTGTGAATTTAAACTTTCATCCTGACAGGTTTTATCATTGTCCTTTAGACAAGTGTAAAACAGCACCTCTGGAAAATCCACAAAAACAACTCTTTATAGAAAATCCTATTGAACACTCCTTTCTGTGGCTTCATTCAGGGGGCAATGAATTTATATCTGCACTTGAGACAAAGTCTCATAAATTGAATTTTAAGGTCTCTGGTGGTTACCACAACATTCCACATATCCATCTTGTTTAGTAGGCTTTAAGTGTGTGCTTTAAGACAATGAATAGGAAATATCAATATTGCTGGCATGAAAATAATTGACATGTAAAATAATTTGCTAAATAAGCATGCTGCTGAATTGGGACATTTATCACATGCTAATATAAATATTTGAGACTTTTCTAGGCAGCAAAGCACAGGACTTTCTCCCTGTAATGAAGTAATTATTTTATGTTATTTACTTGTAATTTTAATGGGGGGGGGGTGTTTGTTACTTTTTCATAATGATGACATGATTTTGTGAAGTGTATGCAATACTAAAAAGTTCTCCAAATACTTTTGAAAATTTAACAATATTTATCAAAAATATCAGAAGATATTTCACTATAAATATCAGTATTATTAAGTTCATGGCTTCTTATTTTCTGGTCTTACTGGAGTCTTGGTGACATATAAAAATTTTTGTTTTCCCTATTTAATTGACTTACAAAAAATGGGTTTTCTAAGTCTAAGCATTTGGATTTTGAAATTCTTATCTTTCTATTTCTTTTCTTTTTTTTTTTTTTTTTTTTATATTTTCTGTGAATATACTTTCCAGAAATTTAACATTCTAGAAAAGAAAACTGTATAGAACAAGAAGTGAGATTTGGGGTTGTTTTATCAAATCTATAGCATATTAATTAATTTATGAAGAAAATAGCTTCCTAGATTCCTAGCATACTCACTAAGTGGAACTGAAAAAATTTCAGGCTTGATTGTCAGTGGGATTTCATTGTATTCACGTGAATCTTGTCTGATTTTTATTGTACCGTTTACAAAAACTCTGATCTCATTTCCATTATTGTACAACACAGGGACAACCACTTCTCTATTTCTACAAACCTACTAATTATTGAGAGCCTCACCTAGTTTCAAAAGTGGATTTCAGATTAAACTCTTTTATGAGAAGCTGCATGGGTAAATCTATATCATAGATATAAATCCATGGTTAAGAAGGGGAATTTCAAACCTGCTGCTGCTATCATTCTTTCTTAACATCTACTAAATATGTTATTTTTCCGAGTTATGCCTTCTGCCCAGGATTATTTTATTCTTGGTTTGTTTGGGGGGTTCACCCCAAGACAGGGGGCCTTTTTCTTTATTCACCCCCCTTATTCTATTCCTATTCATAGAAGTATCCTGGATCACAGCAAAAGTAAATCTTGAAGGGATTTTATGAAAATCATTGAAAACTTATCCATATCTCTTTTCCACATTGTGGTCCACTTGATAAAGGAAGTACATAAAAGCTTTAGAAAGGGAAGAGATGCCTACATGTAGTGATCAGAACAGCTGAGATCACAAGAACTAAATAAATTTCCTGGGTCAGCGGAGCATTTTATTAGAAAAACACGATAAATTCTAGCAGTTGTCTTTAATGAGTTTCTAAATAAGCTTTAATATCCTCTTTTATGAAATATAGGTCGATTTGATAGTTAGCATCATGGCATCTCTGAATTAGCAACTATCCATTTCCCTAAATTAGGAGCAGTTAGGAAATTAATTATTAACAGACTGTGTAGAGCAGGAAAAACATTTTTGTAAACTTTGTTTTATTTTATTTATTTCATGACTTGTAGAAAATTGTCCCATCATGTAACTGTGTCCCACACGTTGTGATTCTTCTTTCTGAATAAAATTTGTAGGGGTGCCAGTGAGTCCTATCCTGGTTTTGTATGAGAAGCAGATGTAAACTATGTTTGAGATAGTTTTAAATACTTCTTTGTATCTAAATGAAACTATTTCATCTTCTTAATAGATTTATTTCTTATACCATTCTTGTTACATTAAAAATAATAGTGCAACAATCTCCATCACCAAACTATTTTGGGGTTTTTCTGAAGGCAGAATTCAGTGTGTCCATGAGATTTTTCAGTTTTATTTGAATGGAAATGCTTATCATAAAGGTTATGGTGAAAGTTTTCACCTCAAATGCCATTTCACTTTCTTTTCACCTCCTCTGAGTATTCTTTCACACCTATAATTTTGTGCTTTCCCACTGGGCCATCTCTGGTGTCCATTATTTACGCATTTTTTCAGAGCCCTGGAAACCAGGACAGCACAGCTGCCGTCTTCTATTTTATTTTTAGGTTTGTTGCCACTACCATTTCATTGTAATAAGTTTTATCAGAAGAAAAACAAAGAGGATCTTATTAATTGAAATGGAATTTTGGATAACCTTAAGGTGATGACAAAGGGATAAGAGCCAGAACATGGAGTCTAAAGGCTGGCATGCTTTACTGGTCTTGTCATGTTGGGTTCAAACTTGGTGATACAATGTGCAAGCTTACTAAACTACTGTCTCTGTTTTGAGTTCAGAATGTCTTATTTTTATCAGAAAAACTATTTTGTCCTACAATTAAAAATAATATTCTGTAGCCACAGACTTTCCTTAGAAAAGTTATACTTCTTTTCTGCATATCGCACCTTTAAATATAACAGCTCCCTCACCTCTGCTGTTGACACAGCAGTTGTTCAGTCTCTTAATTCCTTTAATAAGCCCTTTAAAAAACATTAATATGTATAACAATACCTTTTCTCAGTGCACAAGGGAGCTACCGAAACCTGTTCAGTGAGCTGCTGCAGTGAGTAACAGTTCATAGGAAAGGACCTGGGTACTTTATGACTAAGATAAAACATTTGGCTCAGAGAGCATTTCAAAAGCGTGATGAGCAAGTTAATTGACGATAGGATGCAGAGAGTGCCACCAGGTCATGCTCTTGATTCAGTGCTGCTGGATGCCTAACTTAGCTTCCTCTCCTGTGGTGGAATTGCTCTCCTTTTGCTTTAGGACACCAAAACAACCTTGGGCTGACGTTTTGGTCAGCAGCTGATTCACTGATTGCACAGCCCCTAAATGGCCAGTGATGCCTTTCTGGTGGCGATAGAGCCCTTCATAAACTCCCAGCTCTGGACATCTATGGTCCCATTGCCAGGGACTGTAGTGAGAGGGGGAAAGCTGGAGGGTGTGAACATTTGTATTCTTTATCCGTGTTTTCAATTGATTTTGAATTTCAAAGCAAAAATTGAAAAAAATAATATTAACATCTTATTTTAAGGTGAAAATCTTAGCTTTCGCTAATATTTAGTCCATAGAAAGAAGAACAATGCCAGGCTGTGAAAATCTTGATTATTGTTTTTGTGCGTCCACTTTCTTCAGAATTTCCTTTCTTGGGAGGAGTTAGGAAGTACCTGTCAGCTGAGGTCTCTTAGCAGTCTCAGCTTGGTCCAGATATCCTAGTTTTCACCAAACCCTGAGAAATAACCAGGCAGCTTCTTGGTGAAGCCAAAACCAGGATAGCCTATACTCCCTTGCTGGGCAGTTCTAATAGAGTGGAGACTGCTAGAGTTCTTTCCATGGAATGTGTCAACGTTAAAACACCCTAGTCATGATGGCTTTCCAGGGCAGTTGTGAGGTTAGTGGAAGCCCTTAGAAATGAGTTTTGGGAATCTGTCTATTCTGTGTGAGGTTTCTAGGGGTTTTCAGCTTTTTATAACCTCTTAAAATGAGAAAAAAAGTAAAAGGAATACTTTCTAATGCTTTAGAGATTCTATTTTACCCTCATTGTCGGAACGATTATGGATGAATGGGTGTAGCAATACTGACAGCTCATTGGCTTTATTTTTGGGTGAATATCTGAATATAATGTTCTAAGAGGTAAAGAGTGGCTTGTGTCAACAGTAGCCAATAGCACCATTTTGCATCTACATTATTAAATTTCAGCAAAAAGAAATGGTAACATGGACAGTATAACTGCATGCATTCCTGACACAGGAATTGCTGACATTCAGCTGCTCATAACTGCCTGGAGACTTAAATTATTCTTGCAAACTTTGAGGAATTGACAGGGTAAGGGAATATTTTTTATGTCCCTTTCCTTCTTTTGATTTCTCTTGAGTGGATTTGTTTGCTGTTTCCTGGTCCTTCCTTGACACTTACATTCTAGAACAGTAATATTTTTATTCTTTAGTTGCTTTTTAAAAGTTAGAAAATAATTGAGGATTTTATTTCATATTTGGAAGTTGAAACCACATGTATGGGTTCATAGACATGCAACATTCAAGAATTCAGTGTGATTATTGATTTTAAAAGAAGATTTTTTTTAAAATTCCATGAATAATAGATTCTTGGAGTGATCATATCCATCACATTTCATTATCTTGCAACAACTTTTCATAGTTGACAATGGACATAGCTCACAATGGAAGAGCTTTCATTACAGTGATACTAGGACACAGTGTTAGTATTCCAAGAAATTACTTATTAGAAAAATCTACATTTGCAGAGTGCATTCCAAAAAATCCATAACACCCATGAAAATGATGAAATTCAAAGTTAAGACCAAATATGGGGATTTCTAAAATAAGCATAACTTCAGGGAAACCAGTGCATTGTTGTGGTACTTACAGTTGTTCCAAGCCTTTCCTATTATATACTCTACTTCTGATCTTGACTGTTTATCTGTGCCCATTCCCCTTTTTCAGAAATAAGTCTATCCAAAATTACTCCTAAAAACAAATTTTCACGTCAATCAGCAAACAAATGAGGCCAAATTTTCTTTTCCACTCTTCGTATCTAAAGTTTTCTAGGGAAAGTATTGGAAAAATATTCCTTTATAAGGCAGGATGCTCTTTCACTTGAGTATCCCTGTGCAGATGTCTAAACTAAGCTTTTTAATACAATGAAAGTAAAACAAAATAGACAATGCCTTAAAAGTGACCAACCTAAAAAATCTTCTAAAATTCTTACCTCAGAAATAAATTTTAAATATGGTTATTTATTTCTGTTCAGTAACTGGCACTTCTATAACTGCATAAAACACAGGTATTTGTAGTTACATGGCGAACATGACTCTGATTCCATTCTACATTTGAAGCTCACTTTGGAGTGAGTTGTATATACAAACAAAAATATAGAGCACATACAGACCCGAGTCAAAAAGAAAAAAAAAAAATCAGGCATTTTTTAATAATAGCCAGAAACCTGCTCACTACCTTTACTATTTTATCTTCCCTACCTAATCAACTCGTTAATCACTTGTCAGTTACCAATTCCACCTTTTATTTCACTAGCAATACTTGTTATTTTCTGGAAGATTATACGGCAGATATATCTTGCAAAAGTACTGCTTTTAGAGAAATGTTTTACAACGATTAACCTGAATTTGTGACATTGACTTTAGAAGAAAACTGATGTGAAAGAAAGGAAATACTTTCTTATCATAACTGTCACCACTATACTGTTATGGCACCTCAGCCTTATGAATTTAAATCAGTGAGAAAACAAAACAAAGTAAAATGTAGCTTGGTCTCCCTTCCACCTTTAATTTTGCCTTATGAATTGACTGTGTGCCAGCTAAAACACCTTGCATTTATTTAAATGCTTTTCAGGTTTTCTCATCCATAGGTTTTTTGTTTTGTTTTTTTTTTTTTTTTTTTTTTTTAATACCAAGAGTTGCAAGAGGAGTCACATCTCTAACGTTTGACCTCCATTAGCTACAATAATATATACCATACACTCATCAAAACTGTCTGGATTACTAAAATTCCCTCTTTAGCTTGTACAAAGAAGGTTGTTCCTACATTTTAGTGGTAGTTTTGTGTTTGCTTGACTATTTCTCAACAACTAAGGGAAGTCTGCTGTTGTAGTAATTAGAGAAAAGAAGAAATATCCTGCTTCTTTATATTTCTCACTATGCAAAACTTGCAGTTATTTTTCATATAGTCCAAAGGTAAATACATTTTAGGGGGCAAAAGAACAGCAGAGCCTTAGGCAATGAGCAAAGTAAACATCAGGTGAAAGACAAAAGCCTGGAAGAATTGATTATGCCACTTGGCTGCTCTCCTGAGGAAGATAAAAGAGACTAGGACATGCTCTGCTACTCCCTGCATGTAGAAGTCAGGCTTGGAAACAATACTCTGACATCTCTGCCATGCAGATAACTTCAGCAGGCAAGGCTGCTGATTTAACTATTCACATTTTGTATTTTTTGTGCCCACTGATTGACAGCTACAGAACGTACTCTACCAGCTTGATCTTTGTGTACTGGCTTTAATGAAAAATGAAGAATTAGGATAGAAAAGGGATGAAATTGAAAAGATAAAGTGATTAAATAAAAGATTAGGATTCCTGAAGGTTCTGTATTCTGCCAAGATAATGCAAGAAGAACCTGAGCCAAAGTGTTGAGTGGTATATGCACACAGCCAAGGACACTGGAGACTGTACAAACTTCTGCTGCTCAAAGCCTGCCGGGAAATGCAATTCCAGAAGAACAGCACTTCACTGATCCTCAGCCTTTGAGCAGCTGAGTTACAAACATGGTGTCACCTATTGTTCTGTAATGCCTCCAAGCCAGAATATCAGAGGATAGCATGCTACTTATGTTCCATTCCCTATAAATATAATGTTAGTTAAAACTCACATCACTGGGTTGTGTGCTGGATGAAAATGCAGGTACCATGCCTTGTTTTTCCTGATACAAAAATCTGAATCATGGTCATTATCTGGAGAATGAAGAACCTGAACTCTATGAGAGGTGAGTTCACCCTCCAATATGTACAAAAGAAGGAGCTGCATTCTACCAGGAGTTACTGGTCCATAATGATCGCAGAAAGTTACTCAGTCCCTGAAAGCTATCTTTAAAAATCCCAGTTATTAGAGCTAAGACTATAAGAAGAGAATAGCGTAGGTAACTTTGATATTCTTTTATATGTTGGGAACCCCAGTTGATATTGCATGAAAATAATCCATGATCCATGCACCAGGCAGATCCTGTCTATGGAAGAGGTTCTCTTATTTTGGTCGTTCGAGCTACTGTAGAGTTTTCTTACAAGAAAACAACTCTATCCATCATTTCTAGTGCCAAACAGGAAAGAGGTTCACACAAGAGTTCTGGGTAAAGGCAAGGCCACCCACACCTGTGGTGTGATCAATGGTACCACGTAGGAGCTGCCTGTGGGCTCCTTTATGACAAGGAGCTGGCTGAGTTTCTCCTGCAGCCGAGGGGTGCGTGCGGCACAACACAGCCCGCAGGCCACACTGGGTATGCACACAGCACAGCCCTGCAGCCCCTCAGGTAACTGCACCTGGCTGTGAGATGAACGCTGACTCTGAGATGTGCAGTCATTGCTGGGTCAGAACCAGTGCGGGAGCTACCTTGGGTTTCTTGTGCTCTGGACTTCGACTCTTCCGTAGTTCAGAAAGTTGAGTTTCCTGAGAGGAATATGAAGCACCAAGTTGCACTGAGCAACAAAATATTGATGGGCTGTATGTTCTGGGGAGACAAAATAAAATGGCAAAGACATTTTAGATAAGTCTGCCTCAGATTGTGTCCCTGTAGCTTCTCCCTGCCTTGACTGGGAGCCAGGCTGTCCAATGGCAGCATTAGGATCTGTACATGAAGAATCTGCCTGTGACGGCTTCAAAAATAAAGGTCAGTAGCAAAGTAGAAGAGCTTTGAGACAAACCTCCAGGCCTTGATATCCCTGTTCTTAGGGAATGATTATCTATCTGTTGCTCTCATCCCAGCCTTTTCCTTTTCCTTTTCCAGATAAGTGAGATACAAGCATCCAGACTCCCTACAAGTGATATTGTGATTATTTGTGGGCTCTGAAAGGCAGGTCTGTGGAGTAACATTCACGGAGGTCATTCTGCCTGTGGCCCATGGCAACGCTGTTTGTCATGATTTTTGTCACCTGCTCTTCCTTACACTAGGTGAACTCTCCAGATCCTCCTGACTGGGGCAGAAGTCTGCGCACCAACCTGCTGAAGGGAACTCAGTTCTCAGAGAATGAGTTCTAGGTTAGGTTATTCCAAAGTCCCCCAGTTCTTTGTTCTGCCACTCAAGAAAAGGAAAATAACAATCTCATTGTATTTCACTATATTTCATGTCACCAGTTTCCTAAAAGAAAGGGGGAATTTTACAGTTTTGCCATTCTCTTTTCTGAATACGCTTGAGAGGTGCACCCTAAATCTGTAAAAATATCATGTCACATCTGCAAGGTATTCAGGCACATGCAGCAAAACATAAATGTGCACAAACTCCATTTCATGCATTCAAAATGGAGAAACAAAAATGCTTATAAAATAGAAGTTATGATCCGTGCACAGGTAAGGAAATTACAAAATACAGTGAATT
Organism: Struthidea cinerea; assembly: GCA_013397865.1. Taxonomy (NCBI): domain Eukaryota; kingdom Metazoa; phylum Chordata; class Aves; order Passeriformes; family Corcoracidae; genus Struthidea; species Struthidea cinerea. Next base: position 1,056,941 of record VZTI01000464.1, read on the forward strand.
CAAAACAAACTCAGGAAAATTGCCCTGAGGGGGAAAGACTGTATCAGCTAAGCTACATATTAAAGATGTAAGAGAAAGTAAAAGATGAAAAGTATGAAATGGCCATTATATAGAATAATTGCTGGGAGCCAAATGATAGGAAAGAAATAGAAAATGAAAAGGAGACTCAAAAAATAATAGAGAAAGGGGGAAAAAACCCAAGATGGCTGCAATTGTGGGATTAGGAGAGAGAGTATTTTAGTAATTAAATAGTTTATTTTAATCCAGAGATAATTTGCGTAATGTGAATTGGAATCTGCAGTTCTGAACTCAACATGACATCAACAGAAGTACCCTTGCTGCTGCCTTGCACACACATGTAATATGAAATCTAACCACCAAAAGACATAAGAAAGAGCAGAGTGCCTAGCTAGGAGCTGGGAGCTGTGACCATGGGCACAGGAGCACACATCTCTGCTTTGATATGTATTCCTCCTGCGGCAGAGGACTTTAATGTTAAACTTTTCCTCCAAAGACTTACTCCATGTTAGGACCATATTAAAGACGAAGAGTGCTGTAGAAAGGTGACTGGTGACCTTGCATTGAATTTAATCTGTTAGAACAGAATTATTTTCCCTGACATTCATCTTACTGAGAGAATTATTTCTTGGCACTCATTGCTGTAGCAAAGGAACACATAATGAACATTAATAGAATGTTTTCATCATCATAAGCCTCATGTGAGCTAAGAATTAGCCCCTTTTGCAGGTGGTGAACTAAGCCAAATCCTTCAACATGATGAACGTGTCCTACATAGTGTTGCATGCCCTCAACTCCCATTGGAATTGCAGAGCAATGAATACCTTAGAGAAAGCTTTCAGACATCCAAGCACTTTGTTTAAGTGATTTGCTAAAAGTTCTACATACATAGCATTCCTTATTCTCAATTACACTAAAACCATGTTACATTAACTGGGCAGGAGGCCAGCAAACACAAGCTGAACCCTACAACACCAACCTAGTGTCTTAATCACAGGATCATTCTTTCCCCTTAAAACAGGCACAAAAAAAAAGATCGCGAATTTTTGGAAAAAATGTCACAAATGGCAACCTGTTAATGAGGGCAAATGGATAAAAGCAGGGAAGTGGTGAATGGGGTGTGTGTGTAAGTGTGTGCATAAGGAAGCAATAAAAGAAAGGAGTGGCAAGATGGAGAAGCTCTAGAGAAGGTCAGTAACAGTAGAAAGTGAGGAGAGTCAATATGAGGAGTAGTGCTGGTAGTACATGCAAAGGAGGTCTTATGGGAGTGAGAACCAACACAGCAAATGGTAAGACATGAATAAATGTATTGCATATGTTTTAAATGAACAAATCTTTAGTACTCGGTAGGTCATTTGTATCCAGACAGGTAAGACTCTGGAAAAAGAAGTCATATGTAACTGCCACAATAGCTATAAATATAATGTGATTTCTACCGAATGGTGTTTTGGTGTTCATGTTTACTATTAATTGTCGTTTATGACTCATGTATTTTCTCCTTATCACGTTACAGTGTTTATCACCTAATTATTACATGTTAAGCTATACTTTGTTATATTGATCTACCAATACAGTAACCATTGTGCTTTTCCTTTATTTATTGTTATCATTCACAGAATTACCCTTTAGGTTCTCCTAAATCCTACATAACAGCTTCTAGAAACTTCTTGAGGGAATACTTGTCAAAAGGATTTCAAAGGCTTGAGCATTAACATGATAAAATCAAAGGGCCTTAGACAGAGGCTTTGATCTTTCAGTTTTGTGTCCCTACCACATTTTCCGCTCTTTTTGATCCCTTCCACTTTTGCTGAAGCTAACTACTGCCCAAAAAGCAAAGCACAATTTGTCTGAGGGAACACGTTTATCCTACAGTGTCACTTATTATATTAGATGCTGTGTCAGAGAATTCCTTTTACCTGCCAGGTCCCACTCTGCAATGGTGGATAGCCTCTGTAGGAAGGGAAGATGGACTATATAGACAAAGGCACAGCCACATGCCTAAAGATAAAAGAAAGGCAAGTTTTCTTGAGAAAGGGAATGTGTTTTACCAGAACAGCTCATGATGCTACTCTCAGGCCCACAAGACATTCATCAAGTATGTAAAGCTCTTCTAAATAATTTTTGAAAATTTACTAGAATATTGTAAAAACTACTACGATATTGCTAGAAAAATAGAAGGTGGCACAGGAACATGCTGACCCAATTGCTCCTGCAAAATTTTCCAAGTTAAATTATCTATTGAGTCTCTGTCTGAAGGTAGCACTGATGCCTAATACTTTCACCTTGTGTTTAACACACAGGGTGAGAGACTTCTGTGATACAGCAGACCCTCTTCAAAGACAGAGCTTCCAAGATGATCCTCAAAGATTTGCTGCATCAAATTTTCTGGCAAAAGGGATTTGTGGTCTGATCAAGCAAGTGTCAAGAGCTCTTTCTAACCTTGTGCTCACATTTCCCTTTCTAAAGGGAGAAATGGCTAAACCTAAACTCCTCTGGGCCACCCACAAGAGAAGTGATACAGAGCCGACTGTCTATTAGGGGGGGAGAAGAAGGGTGAGCTGATAGACATAGATCACTCACTGGGAATAGCAGCCAACCTGTCATCCAGTCTATTAACACCGCAGTCACTCACCATAATTTTTACCCTACATTGACCACAGGCTATGTATTTTCAATGAGACAAATACAGTTTGCCAGAATACCAGCTTTCACTGTTAAAAATACCATTCTACTATTTTGGGTGTCACCTCTGGAGGGACTGGTCACTTGCTGAAAGTGTGTTGCAAATGCCTCCCCAAAGCGATATGTCTTCTGTAATAATGACAACCTGTCTATTATTTTTGTACAGCAGAAAAACAGTAAAACATCTTTTAAATAATCCCACTTTAGGTTTAAACACAGTGCTGCAGAAAGGTGTGGTGATTTTGATTTCAGAGTCTGAGAGAAAGGGAAAACTACCTTTATTCTTGTTATAGTGGGAGTGGATCCTTTCCGTGGTTACTGTACAGAGAGCTTTGATGTTTTAGGGTAGAACTGTAGGGTGTTATTCACTGTTCGCTCTTGAGAAACCACACACACAGAGCATAAATGTAATTTGAGTTTAAAGAAAAACAAACACACACACAGAACCATACATAAAGATCAACTCAGGTCCTGCAGAGAATATTGATGTGCAGTAAATTGGAAGAATTTGATCTCTTACGTGTTCATCCTCCCCTGTGCATTTGGTTTCATTCCCCATGTCCTTTGAGCTCTCTGCTATTTTAACATAGTGCCGGGTATCAGAATGCTATACAAACATTACAGTGCCTCACACCAAGGAGAGCACAAGAGCACACAAGTGATTGATGTAAATTTGGACACATTCAAGACTAAGTGTTGCGAGAACAGTAAGGCTCCTGGCAAATTAGTTTGACTCTCACAAAATAATTTTTACTGGAAAATATGAGTAGTATACTTTCTAAGGACTGCATTAGGCAAGGTTGCAGTGCAATGACGTGAAGACAAAGCTGTGAAGGAGGTTGTGTGTGACCAGTTATACAAATTCAATGTGAGATTGGCAAAGGAATCATATCATGCATGTGAAAATCTATGAGCGTGTTACTGAACACCAGAATAGAAGGAACAAAAAAAGGCAGAGCAGTCATTCAGTTTCTCTAGGAAATTATATCCATTATTTTTAAAATCTATGCAATGGATCAGGTGCAAAAGCAAAGAATGAAACAGTATGAATAGGGCCACCTACAGCCTACAGGCCTGCTTATATCCATATGGTAAATTTTCAGCTCTAGCATTTCCTTGTTATTAAGAGCACGTGGTACTGCTGATGTCATCAGATTATTGAGCTCTTCCCAGATGAAATTGGTTGAATGTGAAGAGCTCCTTAGAAAACATAATGAAATCCATAGTTCCCATACATTTCAATTGGATTCTTTTATTAGCTGGTGTTATTGGCATAAGGTCAAATATTCAACCCACTCCTGTTATCATTTTGATCTTTAAGAGCCTACGGACATTAGTAGTCATTACTTAATTGGAATTTGCCTTCAAGTACATTTAACAAAACATCAAGTATGAGAAACTAACAGCTTGCAAGAAATTTGTGGTATGCTTTGTATTTGACTATGTATGTTTTCCTAACAATAATTTCTTTTGTTATCACTGTATCACACTCCCAAGGACAAGAATCTTAGTGTTAAAATGTTCTGTTATCTTCCCCCAGTCATTTTAAGAACAAGAGTCGTGAGAAAATTACGAAATTCCTAAAACATAAAACAAGAATAAGCAAAAATTACTGAGTACATTCCATACATAATATTCCCAGAAGTTCACATAAAAAATGGGTTGATTCTCTTGCCATGCTATCAAGGTTGGATTTTCTACTCCCATGTGAAACAAGAAACAGGTAGTATGTTATAAATCAAAAGGAGATACACAGACAAAAAATACAGGAATGAACATAAAGTGTATTTCTCATCTTCTCCATGTCACAATCCCTGACACGTTGCCTAACGACATTATGAACAGATCTTGAAATTTGTAATTTCCAATGTCTTTTGCTCAGTAATCAGAGAGAAGTAACTTTTTCCACTAAAAGCACATTATTCTTTCATTGGCTGAATTAACGTTTCTGAATACAAAATATTGCATATAAGATGACTTAATATTATTCAACATACTAATTATGGAGAAGATATCCAACCAAATAAACGAAATTAATGCCAAATCTTAAAACTAGGGAGAAATGTTTTGCTTGAATTTTTAATTCTATAGTGGGTTTGGCTTTGGACAGTAAAAGAAGCATATCTTCTACCTGATCAGCTTTATAGGAAAAACAACCCATCTTGAGAACACATGTCCAAAATGTAATGACTTGCAAGCTTTGCTGTTGTTATTGATGAACTTCATAAGTTCAGTTAATTAAACAAATGAAGGAAATCACAGCATCTGATGAAGAGGTTTGAAGTGTTAAAATAAACTCCTTGTGAAAAGCTGCTTTACCATACACTACTTTTCCTAAGCATTATGTAAGGAAAATATCTCCAAGCCCTGCTTTATTATCAAGCCCTGAGGGTGAACGAAGCCCTGGAAAGTCAAATGTTTTTCTCTAGCAAGGATAACACCTTCCCAGCTGCTGAAGCAGGCCCTGTACTTGTACAAACTCACATTCTTTATTTCTTGATAAATGTGCTACAATGTATTTTTAAAATATGGTGTTTGGAACAGAAATAATGTGTGAATTCATCCTTTTGTCTCTCTCCAGTGGTACTCTTTGTACTAATACAAAGGATGGGTGTAAGTCATGTTTAGTCAGAAACTCTGGCTACAGATATAATTACTCAAGCCTAGGTCTTCATGGTTCGCAATTATTTTTTGCAGAGATTGATCACTAGGATGTTTTATTTTGTTATGTACACTAGATTACCTATGGATAGGTCTTATATAAGAAGTAAAAAATATTCCTGAAATAAGAAGAGCCACATTGTGGCCATCACAGGCCTGCTTAGCAGTACATCCTGGCTATTCCATTAGTGCTCCCAGCCTGATTTGGTTTCTTTCACTTGTTCTTCCCTTTTACCTTCCATGAAGGGCTGCAGTTCTTTCACTTACACCAGCAGAATAGCTACTCCGTCACAGCTTATCCTTTTTTATTGTTTTTAATGTTTTCTTTCATGTGTCTCGTTAATGGCGTGGACACAAGAACAGTTGAATCAGTAGGACTGAGGGAATGGCAGCGGCAAGAGCAAGAACAAAGAGTACAGAGCATTGAAGGGGCAGAGTTCTCTTACACTGATTCCCAGCTGGCCACCTCTGGTCCTCAGTTCTCATTTTCTCTTTGGAGAAGCAAGTGTAATTTATGGCAACAATACAATGGTTCCTCACCCAAACTCAGTTACAGGGAGGAACGAACAACAGAATGATGGCTTGGGTATTCAGGCTCCCAAGGTTACAGATCTCTGCAAACTAATTAAAGACTGGTATTAAGTAACCATCACTCATCCCTTAGACCTGTATCTAAGTTAAAGAATACTCTTCAATATTTAGTTATTAGCTCATAAGTTGAAAACACATCAGAACTGCAGAATCAATATGGGCAAATGGCAAGAAAGGTAGGGGCACAGCTGAACTGCCAAAAATTTCACCTTTCCCTACTTGAGGGATGACACACTATAGGAACATTTTACTGTTCAAGTACGTGCCTGCAAATAATTTTGTCTAATAATGTACTTAGGAAATTGCTGCGTGAAATGTGTCTCGAAAAGCTGTCAGTTTGGCTGAAATCTACCTCTGAATAATGCTGTGGAAGAAGATGGGAGAGAAAAGCTCTGGTTTTGCCCTCTTTGTTCTGCATTTGTATGGGGATGAAGTAGGCTGCACTGCAGAACAGTAGTTTTGTCGCAGAAGATATCTCAGCTGATAAAAAGAAATAACCTTGTCACCTTCTGTATTCTTTGCTGAAGTTAACATTATATCATTATGCTTCTGATATTTTGCGGTGAGACACTGAGTCAAACTAACACTTCTTTTGTCTTTTTAGCTTTTGTCCTCATTGTCAGAACCTTGACCTCTAGGCATAATGTGGGCATTGAATTAGACATCTATTCTCTCTGGATTTTAGATATTTGCACCTTAACCAGAGACTTCAACTTAGGAGTGTAACCCTGCTCTTGCTAACACTGGTGTAAAGTAGGGATGATTACAATACAGTCAGCGGAATCACTCTGTTAGAAGATGGGGGTAAATGGGGCTCTGGATTGTCCACAGACTTTCAGACAATTGGAAAAGATGCTGCAGTATGTCCTCCAATTACTATTAACAAAAGTGCTTTTCCCCACATAGCCATTTTTCTCAAAGTGCCAATTTCTTTCGAGCTCTGCTTCCCATTAAGACTTCCCCTGAATGAGGGCAAATGAGAGTGATGCTCGCTTTCATCAGCCAAGCAGTATTGGAGGACTGGCCTTGCTATTACTATGCACTTACAAGCAGCTCAGAAGCAATTGCAACGCACTCGGTTGTCTAATTTGAAACTTTGAAAAATAAAGAAAAGGTTTTTTAGGGCTCAGTTCAGGAAGAGAAGAGCCTGTGCAGCAGCATTTAAAACTTTCAAGTGCTTTTTAGAACAAAATTCTTGATAAGAATTTTTCCCTCTCTTTTCTTTTCCAGCATCTAGGATCTGGTGTGTTTCTCCTGTGAGAATTCAGGACAGCAAGAGATACTTTAGAAGTAAGGTAAGAACTGTGAGAAAAGGACTTCCCTTTGTTGTTATTAACATGCCCACATTCTACAGCAAAAAGCAGACCAGCTCTTGGTAGACAGGTGAAGGGGAATGTTCAGCTATATAGAAATTAAACTGCACTGTAAAAGGAGCTGTGAGCTTTAAACAGTGATCCCAGCTTGGCTGACAAATTGAATAATGAAATTCTACACTGAGATTTCTTGGTGAACTAATGAGTGAAATCCATTGGCTCCTGTCCTTCCTGTCCTTCATGGACTTGGAAGAAGTCTTGTTCACTGTCCATGAGCCCAGATTTGACTTGGGCATTCAGAGCGAACCCAGTGGTCAGAGTCCTGGCAGTCTGTTTAAACAAAAACAATTTTCATCTCTGTAGTATCAAATTTTTGTCCATTTACACTCCTTTACATATGCTTAGATTAAGAATGACAGAATCTAATTTAGGAAATTTTATTAATCATTTTTGAATCAAACTCTGTATCTGTTTTGTAAGGGATATTAAACAAAGAGATGTCCTGTTCATATTAATGAGGTATTTTCCTATACCTCAGAAGCATAGCTTGTGGTTTACTGTTCCTAAACAGTTTCTCAAAAGAATGTGGGCCAAGAAGCTGTTTACACTGGGATACACACAGCTCTCTTTGCTTACATTTATTTTTTGTGTCAGTATATAAGCAGCTGCCGGCTGAGGAATACCCAGCACTAGCATTCTTGGACTGGAGTGTTTGTAGCTCGCCCAGTAAAGCCACGTACAATGGGGAGAGAATATGCATGTAAAGGAAAGCCTTAACAGTTTATTGCAAAGTCTGTGCTTTATCAAATTTAATGTGTTTACCGTTACAGTTATGCCTGTACTTTTTCTGCTTATAGGCCAGTTATTGCCCATCCCGTCTTATCCGAACTCATGAACAGCAGAGTTTGGAAAAAATTATGGTGGACGCATACAATTCTAGTGCTAATATGAAGATGTGGTACTACAACAAAACAGTTACAAAAATTTATAGGAAATTCTCAAAAGAGAAGAGGTAAAGGGATTGTAACTGAAGCAATCTGGTTTCTAAGTGGCTTTCATTTACTTTAGCAATCGTGCTGAAAACACTGTTATGGGTTAGGTAAATAAAATTTTTTGTGTGAGAAAATATTTACTATTTGGCATCCTGGTGGTTTAAATCCTTTTTGATAAAAATCTAATGGAAATCTGCAGTAACCTTTAGTGTCTACAGAGATTAAAGCTTTCTCATCAGGAAATCCCAAAATGCTACACAAAATGCATAAGTAATTGTTTTGGTTTTAAGGGAAAAAATGAGTTTGCTCAGGCCGTACTGTTGCAGAGACATAGAATGGAAATCTTCATCTGAAGTTCTTTGCATTCAACGTTTTTTTCTCTTATTCTCTTAAATAAGTTCAGTATAGGTATTGCACATATAAATTGTACATATATATGTGCATATATGTGACATACATTGTTGGTGTGCATTTGGTGTTCCTGTCAAATTTAATCACTATGAGTAGAGTATCTGTATGAATACAAAGATAATCTAGGTTTCATGAAAAAAAAAAAAACAACCCACCTAAAATCAATCCAGGCCTGGATGGGAAGTGTGTGCATGCTCAGGGTGCTGCACAGAGCCTTTGAGCCCTTGCCCTTCAGAGGTGGCATGTGGAGGTAGGACTCTCTTCAAATTAATAGGATCCAAATGGCTGGGCAAAAGATGATGAAATTGAAAGTTTCAAAGCTGCTTCACATGAATTCTCTTTTAAATAGATGTAATTTGTGGGAAGAGAGTTTTTCAGGTGTTGATTTTTTAACTTCGAAGTTAGCAAAAACACTCAATAACATTGCTTGGTGTTTCTGTTTGATGGGCAGAATGGTACTGGTAAACATACCTGGCATCTTCAAATTATCACATTGCTAAGTCATTTTCTTTAAAGTATTTCTGAACATTATTTTTTTGTTGTAATCATGTCTGGTGGCTCAGTTGTAGGCTTGCAACAGAACCCTCCATCAGTGAAATTAGAATTTTAGTCTTAAATGTAGAAGATTTCTCATGTTACCACTTTAGACATGAGTTTATCAAACCTGTTCTAAGCAATGTTCAGCATCTGAAACAATTCGATCTGATTCTGTTCACTACTGTTCAAAGTGCAGAAATGCAGAGGTACCCTTGAATAAGTAGACACAGAAAACACTGCTGGAGTAGTTTTGCAGCATTGCTTAAGTGGATTTGTCTGTTCTTGGAGGCCTCCTTAACCTTGCTTCATGTCTCCTTAACGAGACTACTGGTAAAAATTTCAGTGTGAGCCATTCGAGTATGACAAGACTGACTGCAAACAACCTCGGTAGCGCTGCAGAGCGCATTTTTGATTCTCTAGTTTACCTGCTTGACTCTGTTCACTGTCTCCTCACAACACCCTGCCTAAATAACCTTGAGAAATGTAATTATACGCTCACTATTGATTAGTAAGAATCCATATTTAATTATGCGTAACATGTTCCACTTTTAAAGTTTTAGTTCTTTGTTCATCAACACTTCATGTCAGACTGCAGCTTACTTTCAGCCACTGCAATAATGATCTTCATTGGAAAAGGAGGAAAATCCACCTTACTGAAATTGCTTAAAGAACAGACTTCCTGCTTCTATGTCTGCATGCAAGCTGTCATCCTTCCTTTGGTACAGAAGTGTGACCAGTCATTCCTCCTTGAAGGATCTTATTTGTAATTTTAGCAACTAAAAGAGTGTTGCTGAGGCAGTGCTTTGAGATCTTTGCATTGAATCTGTACTGCAGTCTCGAGGGACCATGTCAGGTGAATATGGACCTATGGCTGCAGCAGTTTCTCTTTTTTTAGGTCACAAAAACTGTTTAATAGTGGTATAAGATCATGTATTTGAGCAAACCTAAAATCTTCTCTAACCTTCTCCTATTTATGGCAAAAAAAAATAAACTTTTCCAGTAGAACAGGAACATATAATTAAAACCTCCTGAAGTTCAGCGTACTAAAAACTGTCTGACTTTTCAGCAGTCTCCTTAGAAGTAGTATGTGGTGGTTTGCTTCCTGTTTAGTAAGGAATTCTGCACAAAATAAAGCTTCCTTTACAGTATTTTTCTCAAGCAGAAGCCTAGTTGAACCTTTCTTCCAGAGAAAATAAGATCTATGATCCTTAGAGATGCAGATTGCATTTCTTGCTTCTGAATCTGCATCTCTCTGTGGGTGGGGTTCGGGTTTTTGTGGTTAGTTCAGTGAAGAATAAAAAAAGAGGGCTTTAGTCTCTATATCTGGTTCATATATGCTCTGAATTGGAAGAAATGCCATGGCAGTAACTCACATCAATGTAGTACTCCCAAAAGCCAGACCTACCTGACTGCAGTTCTGCCCTGGGAGTTTCTGCCTAGACCTTCTTCAGTCCCAAATATGGGCTGATTGCTACTGATAATTCAGGGTCAAATTCAGAAGCCTCAAACTTGGTGCTAAGGGACTGAAGTTGGGATGGAAGAAAATTAAAAATTCTCTCCCCAGCGATCATCTCTGTCTCTTTGCTGAAATAGCTCCTACAGATTTTATATAGGGTGATGGTATTTGTAGGGGAATCCTTACTCCCACCCATGAATCCAGCCTGCCTTAATATGATAACCTCATAGGAATCAGGGCTCTGCATTGCAAAGAAGCTGTGCAGCCATGCCGTGTTCCTCATTGTCTCTTGGGAGAGTTGGTTGCTACCAAGGCAGTGCATGGGCGAGTAAAAGGAGGATGAATGTGTCCTCAGAAGACACCATTATAAAATACTTCCCTCTGCAGAAATTGTGACATGAAAATGCACTGATGAGCTCATTGCCTAGTGGGGCTATTTCTGGGATGTTTACCCTCACCTCTTCCTCAGAGCTGTGCCTACTGTAAGCAACCAGCTTTGAAGTTTTGCTTAAGATAGCAGTGCAGTGTTAAGCAGCGGAAACATTTTCCTTTGAATATGGCTATACTCCAGGAGAAAGTAGTTATGAGTAGTTCATTTGTACAATAAAGCCCGTTGTTAATATGCTCTGGGAGCTGTTTGGATCCAAAATGTTATAAGTGGAGGAACTTTATAACTGGAAAGTGCTTTTAATAGCAAATGATCTGTATAAAGTAACAAAAAGAGAGAAGTTGCAAGGGAAGTGTAAAGATCAGGTTCAGAAGCATATCAGAATAACTCATAGGGTTACAGCAAAGATTTATATGCAGTAGTTTCATGGGTCCTGTTTGTGTTGAGATCATCCCTGGTAAGATATAGGACTACCAGGCATGATTCTGCCATAACTGAACTGAGAATGAGATATATGCATCCTCTAGTTGATAAAGGAGGTACAATAATATCTCATTATAAAAACAACAATTTATAAAAAACAGAATTACTTCTGGCCTTCCTTCACATTGAACAAGAAGACTATAACGGGATCAGTCCTAAGGCTTGTTCATTCTCTCTGCAAGAAGTACATCTCCAAATCTTCCAGGCTGTCTTGATCAACAGGAAAAAAAAAAAAAAAACATTGTGAAAACCTGTTTAAAATATCGCTTACAAATATGTATAAATACAGTAAATGCTACTGGGTTTTGAAAATATCTGCAAGCAAAAGGCAAAAGAAATGTCTAATATTCATCTATCAGAATATGGTTTGCATTAATTAAATGAAATCTTTTGTATGCCAGGAAGCAGATACTAGAAAGACATTGTTTTATAGTCAGCATATGTGTTGCTGGTACTGTGGAAGTATATTCTTCTGCTAGTGAAAACTTCTGATTGAAATCCTCCATTTTGTAGTACTGCTGTTTAGCTCTGGTGCATCCTGCAGACTGTTTCTGCTCTTATTTTACATCTGATAACACCACCATGATGAATTGCGTTGTGTAGTTCTGAAAATCATAACACTCCTCAAACAAACATGATAATTTGTGGAATTATAGAAAGGTGTACAAGGTAACTACAAGACTGATAGGAGAACAATTTTATTCTCAGAAGTTCACTCTTAGAATTTACAAAATAGCCCGTGTGAGCTGAGACAGAAAATAAGATAAGGATTTATCTGAAAATTACATTTGGGATACCTCTTCTATACTTCTTTTTTTCCATGAAAGCTTATTGGCACATCCTTTTAATATATTGCATTTGTGAAGGAGGAAAAAGTGAGCAGGGAATTACCTAACTAATGTACTCCTAGACAACTTACATTCCTCCTAAATGATTCATGAATATCCCAGTAACCAATGTTTGCATAAGATAAAGAGCTGGTAGTTGATTCAAAAATTGGTTTTGGAAAGTACTGTTTCCAATCTCTTACTTGGAGCCATGAGATTAAAAATTAGATCCCCTCTTTTAGGAGCATTATGAACAACAGTTACCTTTGACATCCTGATCTCAAAGGACAAATTGCACTGCACAGAAAATATGACATCCATCCATCCATCCATCCATCCATCCATCCATCCATCCATCCATCCATCCATCCATCCATCCATCCATCCATCCTTCTATCCATCCCTGCCTTCTCTTAGCTCCTGCAGAACCAAAGTTACAAGGCAGGCAGGCACCCAGGCCTGTATGAGTAGGGGGATCTGTTGGACACAAATTGATTCCTGTCATGTGAGTAAGAAGACAGTGTGTAAAAGTGATGTCACAGTGTGTCCCACATCTCTTGAGGACATTGTCACTAGTTTAATGAGCTATTTGGAGTAAAGCTTGTTTAGAATCATAGAATATGCTGAGTTGGAAGTGACCCATTAGGATCACTGAGTCCAGCTCCTGGCCATGCACAGGACACCCCAAGAAGCACACCATGTGCCTGAGAGCATTGTCCAAACATTTATTGAACTCTGTCAGTCTTGGTGCTGTGACCACTTCCCTGGGAAGCCCATTCCAGCACTAAGCCACCCTCCGGGTGAAGAACCTTTTTCTAATACTCAACCTAAACATTCCCTGACACAGCATCATGCCAATTATCCCCATAGGGGAGCTTTACTCTCAACATGCATCTGTGTAAGCTAAACTGAATAGATCTGTATTGCAAACACCAGACTGGATGTCAGTGTTTTTCACTTCATCATGAGCAGGGAAGAGGACAGTCGTACATTTACATTTCTTTTGTTATGGGTGTTATTTATATGATGGAAAATATCCTGCATCCAAGTTTTTTAGAAGGCTAACAAACATGGATCTTGCAAGGAGCTATTTTGGATTCTTAAATTTCAAATGCCCTTCCCCCCCCCCCCCCTACCAAAAAAAAAAAACCAACAGAGAAAAAACCAAAACCAACAAAAACCTGACAACTGAGGCCTAATATTTTTCTTCAAGATATGTGCATGCACATACAAAGAAGTGGAGAGTTATATTAATATTCCATCTGACTCTATTATCATATGCTTGTAGCTGCATCTTAAATTGCCAGTTTACAGACCATTGTAGCTATTTTGCAGGTGATGTTTAGCCACCGCTTTTATGTAAATCTAGCACATAAAATGACTGTAGAAATCCTACATATTCATCTACTGTGTTGTTTGTATTTTCAATTAGAAGGTAGTAACTGCTGCCTAAACGATAATGTCAACCATTCAGTTGGTGCTTAAGTAACTAAATAACTATTCAGTGTTGCTGTTAAAAAAGTGTTATGACAGTGTACAGTTTAGCAGATGTAGGTACACTGTAAAGTTATACCTCAGAAAGAATGCACTTGGCAAGAATACATATAAAATCTCCACCCCTTTTTAAAAAGAATTAAGTGCTCTTGAATCAAATAATGTGACAAATCAAATAACTGCATGAAATAAGGAATTTTGAATGACAGAGAGAGGGGTTAAAAAATAGTAGAGGGCAGTGCAGCTGGATTTCGACTCTTACATAATATCTGGGCTGACAGTCACAAATGTGAGACTGTGGCATTTCTTTAAGAAAACTTGTCTTCTTTGTTCTGTCTGTCAAAGCTCTGAGAGTCACAGTTGTTCTGAAACAGGGAAAGTAACTTCTGGCAGCAACACACGTGAAAACAAAAGTGTCAGATTTCATGGCATTTTTAAATATTCCTCTGACTTTTAATAGATCCACAAAAATGTAAAGTGCTAGAGGAAATCACAGTGAGTCGCCTCACTGATGTTTGTCTTTGGCTGCTCTGCTCCAGCCTCCCATTAGATTAATGCACACAAAAGCACTTCTGACAAGGCCCAGCTAAGAGCCCCATTTTTTCACGTTAACACAAGCAGGAGGATTGTCAGAATGTGACCATCATGTGCTGTGAAGTCGCTTGGATAAATATGTGTGCTAGATAAGGAAACTGTAGTCAAACTGTATTTCCTAACTAACTCTGCCAGTTAACTGAGGTACAGTTATGCCCTCCCAAAGCAATTCATGTTGTGTATTATATTCTGTCACTATCAAGGCCTCAGAAGGTCTTTGGACAACTCATGTCTGATACAGTAGAGAATCTGAAAAGATTAGGTCGAGGCACCAGCACTTCTGCACTCAGTCCATTATGGGGAACCTCAAGGCTAAAGAAACCGTCTCGGATGAATCACTGCTGCTTACAAGAAGCAGCAGCTATGCTGAAGGGGATCATCACTTGGTCCCTCTTTTCAGCAGCAGTGGTGCCTGGGAACCCTGACAGTCCTTGACTTGGAAGCGAACTTTTATGTTTGCAATAGCATTGCCTCATGAAAAATGTCATGAGAAAACAGGGTAGGGATATGGAGGAGTAGAAAAAAACTCAAATGGTACAAGGACAAGAATTCTTTTCACATGGATGTTTACCCTTGGGTAATGTTGAGGAGAGAATGAGAATGGAAGAATAGGAGAAAGACGTGTAGGAAAAGCAATTGTTATCTCAGGCATTAGAAGAAAGAAGTGAAGGATCTCTGGTTCCTTTAAAAGTTCAGCAAAAAATTAAAGTCCTGGTCTGCATCCCTGAAGCATACGTCATGACACTTTTTTTATGTTTACTTTGATAGGAAATACTTGTATAAAAAATTAGGTTGGATTTGGACTGTGGAAAGAAAATACTGCACGTACCCAGTCAACACATTATGTGAATGGACCAGAAGCCCTCACATAAATAGAAAGGCATTAAGAAGACAAAATGAGGTTCTCAGAATTAAAAGTAGAAAGGACTGATATAACATTTAATTTTTTTAATCTGCTAAACTGAAATAACTGAAGGAAATAAGCCTGAAAATTTTGTGGCACAATTGAGTAGAAAAGAATTAGTTTTGTCAAGTATAATATGCCTGGGAGCTTCATATTATTCAGATGACGTCAAATGCAGAGCAAACAACATAAATGCTGAACTGTGAGAAACTCTGTGTGAATAAATATGTGCCTATCACACTTTAGACATAAAATATTCATATATTTCAATGCTAATTCTTCCCTGACTGGACTGCTTCCTGAAAAAAAAAATCACAGAGAATCGCTGGATATGGTTTATTATTAATATTAAAAACAGTGGCTAGAAACACCAAGCAGTCCTTTTTAAAACTCCATTCTCTTTTAATTCTGAACCTTCACATTACAGGGTGATAATTAGAGAAGCAGATTTACCATGGAGGTAAACAGCACTTTTTCTGCATCATTGCCTAATGGTGTGGAGCTGGTTGGGATTCAAGTCCAGACCCTGAATCGCTGGTGTCTCAGAAGCAGATACGGATTAACATTTAATAAAGAATAGGTCAGCTATGACCAGCTTTAATTGAAAAGGGACATCCAGGGATAATTTCAAATATACCACCATGATTTCTTGCCTGTTTGAAGGAAAGAGGAGCTCTCACTTCCTAAGTGCCCTTACTACTGATAGAAAAAGCTCAGCATTTTCAATCCTTCTGATCGGGGTAATACTAAAACAAATCTTATGTTTAAATACTATTTTTATTGGACATTTTGTTCATTCACAGCACTGTGGACTGAGAGAGACAGCTCACCTGTTTTAATGGGAAGTCTGAAGAGAAGCAGCAATTTTAATCAATGCACAAGCGTTGCTCCTCCATCACGCTACAAGTAAGCACATAAGGAATGCAACGATCTGATTCTCTGCCTCTGTTCCAACATATGTACCTTTGGAATATAATAGTTAGGGAAAAACAATGATCTTTGAACTTGTGAGGTACTGTGATAATAGAGTGATGCTACAAAGATATCTGTAGAGTGATAGGTTCTCCAAAGCAATCTCTTCCTAGGGAAAACAGCACACACCCTATTGACACTGCAATTGTGGAGCACTGCCCAAGCCTGTCTGCACTTGATTTTATGTCTGCTGGATTCCTCTGCCATGTTATTGGCACAGATCTACCTTGGTTAGTTCAGTTGTCTCTTCCAAGGCATTCCCAAACAGCAGGTTCCTGGGGCTTTACCCACCTTCTCAAAACGATAGCCTTGCCTCTCTTGTGAGCTCCCGATTTTATTTCTCACTTGGACTTAGTATTGCTTGAGTGCTACACAAAACTTGCTTTGGGATATTTTGTTCGGTGTTTTCTTTCTCAATCACCATCCTTATCTTTCATACTCATCTTACAGCTGAATTTTTTCCTGTCTCTGTACAACTCACCACTTGCAGTTCCTGATGTACTTTTTTTGTGCAGTTCCTGACATCTGAAACTGATTCTGTATAGCTCTTTGACTCATAAACTCTCAATTTTCTTCCAAGTCTCAGCTGAATATCTACCTTTTAGCATGTACCTGTATCTCTTAATTTTCTCATCGTAGTTTTTTTATTATAAACCCATCAATTTTGTTTCTAAACTGCATATATTGTTTAGGAATACATAGCATATTTTTTAAAAGCTACAGAAAATAAGGCCTGATTGTTTTGGCCAGATTTTTCTTGTTAGCATTAGTTGGAAAAAAATCCTGTAACTTTCCACAGAATTACACAGATACACTCTGGAGACAGTGAAAGAGAGTAGGACGCAGGATGTTTTATGAGAAGACTTGATAGCAGTCCTAGATGCCGTGCAATGCATCCGAGGCTGCTCACCTGCAGTGGTGGCTGCTACAGATTGAGCACAAATGTGGTTCAGGGCCAGGAAATTCACATGGCAGGATGAAAAAAAAAAGTCTTACGGTAAGAAACACACCAAGTGAGGGCTTCTGTGGTGCAAACAAAAAAAAATTCAGCATTTTGATTATTGTCCTCGGTGAATGATCTTCTTTTTCTCCTTGACATTTCATTCTCTGCAACTTATTGGTACAAAATGCTACAAATCTCACATGCACAGAAGGAGCCGTAGCCTGTGCTTGTCTTGCATCCTTGATCACTTTAGGTGCATATAGAGCTGCCAAAGCCACAGGCCCAGTAGAGCTGCAGTAAGGCTTTAAAATAACTTTAAGTTGCCTACATCAAAACGAGTTTTCCATGCTCCTGCTCCGAGGCTAAGTCAGAAAACAGAGAGTACATGTGCTGCCTCCAGGGGCTGTGCCACTGGCGAAGAAGTCAGGCATTGCTAATTACACAAGTGCCTTACTGTGTCCTTTGGCTTAAGGAACTAAGGGACTGATCCAAAGAGATCACAGGAATCAGTGGGATTTTATTCCATTTACTTCAGTAGGCCTTGGGTCAGGCGTTTGTTATAGAGTTCCAAAGCCTGCTTAAATACACCTCAAGTTTCTGTTGGTCTCATAAGCTCTATCAATTGTTCCCAGATGCACTGTGCAAAAAAAATTTTCCTTTTCTGTGAGGTTTCAAATACAAACAGCAAGCAATATGAGAAGTCTGTGGGCAGCTGGCTTGACTTTTGTCTCAGAAACTGCAGACTGGCCGTGCATAACCTTTCTTAAATAGAAAAAAATAACAATAATTCAAATTGATTTGGATATGAGTGCAGTCAAAAGCACTGAAATTGGCTGAAAATGCCCTGGCTTGGAAGGAGCTTCAAACACTACTGAGGAGAGAAATAAGAAAAACAGAGAGTAGAACTGTGAGCAGGAAATTACAAAATGAAATTCAAACTAGAAAAAAGTTAATAAATCTTCATCTGAATTCTGTCTTCATTTGCACCTTATGTATTTCCTTTGTTCCTGATGTCCTCTTCTCTTGTAGGTTTTAAATAGGCCAGATAGGGCCATTGTTTTCAGGAATGGTGGTGCTGTTTTGCCACAATGCCATTGCAAAGCGTATCAGTATACCAAAGACTGTGAGATGACTGCATGCAGTCTGGAAGCACATGCCTGAGTTTCTCACAGTCTTCAGGAAAAACAAATATGAATGGTATTTACATGTCTGTTCCTATATTAGACTTTTCCTTATGATGTGCTGGGAAGGAGACAATTGCCATTATACAGTTGAGTGAGGATCTGGCATTTCCTAGCTCAGTGAGAGATGTGTCCTAATGAATTTCCAAACAGCCTCGAAATTCTGATCCTGAACACTGACGAGAGAGAGTAGCGTGACACTGGATGGAAAAGAATTTAAATTTAATATTCAGAGAATTCAAACTAAATATCACTTCCCATAAAGGAAGAGTTTCCCTTGAAATGTGCTAAAAGACCTGTTTCTTGAGATGACTGAGAAGGAGTGGAAGTGAAGTGTAAGAGGCAAGCTTGCCTTGGTAGAAGGAAGAACCAGGTAACCTTGAGTTCATATGTGTCTAAAATGGATCCTGCAATGAATTTAATGGAACAGGTCTCGTAAAATGTTATCAGCTGAATTCATCTCTTCACTGGGAGATCAGTGCTTATTTGAAAGTGTTAACACAGTGATATATATTTGGAAACCAACAACAGCCTAGTTTCAGCTGCTTGTCACACATGTAGGATGGGTGCTAGATAAAAGTGACATGGATTAAAAAGCAAAAAAAAAAGAGGAGAGTTTAAGTACGAACCACAGAGGCACTGTGTTCCACTCTTCCAAGGAAAGGTCCAGGAGGCAGAAGAATTAGTTGAGATCTTGACAAAGGCACTTATTTCAGGGGTTTAATGAAGCCTGGTTACCAAACTTTCTTCAGGAAAGTGGGAAAGAGAGCAAAAAAGCAAGAAAGCAAGCAAGCAAGCAAGATGAACTAAGGAACTAGCCTTCAATTTGCAGTTATAAATTTGTGATGCCGTATCTAGGAATTTGGTTAATCAATTAGTGACATAAAATGTATCTGCTTCTGTACCTAGAATGTTTTAGATAAAACAATGTATACCCAAAATTGATTTGTAGAACTACATTATATAATTATGATCAGGCCAGAAAATATCTATAGGCATGAAAATCTAGTGCATACAAAAGCAATTGGGTAAGTCACCAATGCAATACAGAGAGACATGCTGTACAGATAAGAGACCTTATTGTTCTGCTGTGCTGGTGCTAAGCAATGTGAAAGAGGCTAAATTGTGATCCAGTGGCTTGCTATGTGTTTTTTATTCAGACCAGATTTGCTCTGACTTCGAGTGCAGCGGTGTACACCTTGTGTCCTGGGGAGCAGCAACAATTTACTAACATTTGTTTGCTAGTTTAAACATTTGTTGGTTTGTTAGGATGAACATAGAGAGAAAGAGGAAGGAAGGTCTGAGGGACTATTTATTTGGGGAAGAAATTGCAGCCATACAAACTAAAGGAAAAATAGGTAAACACTTCATGCAAACTGATTTTCACATTCATATACCTATCACAGTTGTGCCTTGTAAAAATACAATTTTTTTTTTTTTTTTTGCTAGTAATAGCCACCTGTTTCTTTTAAAGTACCTCTCTGAAACTGCCTTCTTTTCTATATGTGTTCTTTTTTTCCCCCCCCGGTCTGTATTTGGGAATGATTATATTAGGAGCTGAGTAGCATGGACTCAGATGCTATTGACCATTTTAAAAAGACTGTGTATCCCATTTTTCCCCTGAAAACAAAAACTCTAGGGGTTTTTTGATGTTTTGAAGGTTAGGAAGATTGTGAAGTAAAGGAAGCAATTACATGAGCCATTTAAATCCATTGATAGACTCTCACTGACAAGTCTAACTTGATTGTAGTGAGGATGGAAGAGGCAAGAAGTCTCATCAGACCACTCCCACAGTGGAAATGTACACCAAAGAAAGTGCAGGAGAACAAAAAGGACAGATTGTGTCCAGATAAAATCAGATGCCTCAGTAAAGTACAATGGGAAGTGTGGGGTTGGTTCAGATATGAATAGCAAGTGTTGTTGCTTTTGTTATTGCAGATGCTGGTGTTACATGCTGGGGTTTATATATTCTTCACTCTTTATGCCTTTTTTTATGCTTATTTATTTTTCCTGAGATAAACAGATACATATCACATCCACATCTTGAAATATGCTGTATTCATAAGCCTCTGAATGACAAAATACATGAAGAAATCTAACACAAAAGATGAATTGTAAAAAAATAGAATGATACATAAAACCAGAAAACAGTAAAGTGTGGATTAAAATCCAAGAGGTGTTTATAGAACTGAGTCAACAAATCAGCTTGAACACACTCATACATTTACTTTAGGCCTATCTATAATTCAGTTTCTAGATTGTTTGCCTGAGTATGTAGGGACTGATTGCCCTCTTGCTTGTTTGTTTAAATCAGGAACATCTTCTGTGCATTTACTAATATAACAGTGACATAATGGAGAGATGAGTGAGTCACAGAAAAAAGTTATATAACGGTATTTTAAAAAGATGCTCCATAGTTTACTGCGACAAAAAAATAATTTTATAGGTCTCAGCAAGGAGATGAACAAGTTGGAATAAGTGGCTCAGCCTTTATCTATGCTGATGAAAGATCTGCTTAGGCATGTCAGTCACTGAAATGAGCACAAGGCAGCAATCTTTCCTAGTTATGCCATTGACTGGAATTCGCACTGATCCTGCGTATGCCAGCCTGTGGTCATTTACACAGGATGTGAGAGCTGAAGCCATTCTGTTCTCATTTCTGCACTAAGATGCAAGACACCTACTGAAGTCCCTTTATGCAGCTTTATGCTCACATCCAACATTGTTTTCACACAGTCAAGAAATAGAAGTGAGGCCACGTGATAGATTTGATTTCCTACAATTATTTGCCAATCTTCCTGGAGCCAGGGAGATCAAATACAGAAAACAGTTCATATTCAGTCCACATGCTTAAACAAAATTAACTTTGGGCAATGAATACATTTGAGGAAATCGTGACTTGCATGTGGACAGTCCCACAAACAGGAAATGAGACTAAATCAATTTGATAAATTACTCCTTGCAAATGAGTCATTCAGACATGCTTTTGCAAGCATTTCATTGAGAGCTATCTGGAGTAGCCAGGGAGGAGAACAGGACTGTTTCCTGGCAGTAGGGCAAGCACAGCGTCCTCCCTACCCTGCCTGGAATCCATCTGATGGTAGTTCCCAGGCAGCTCCCCCTGTCTCCCAGCTGCAGAGGCACTGATACCTTGTAGTGGAAAAAAGAGTTTCCACAGTGACCAGGGGATATCACTGTGAGAGTTGTAGTTAACACCGACGCTCAGGTCACCTTGCAGAGAGCTGTCAGGAAACAAGGCCCGCTTCTTTCCCAGTGAACTGTTAGATCTGTGAATTTTGGACACTGTCAGTGTGGATGTCCTTAGGACTGTGAATTTCGGACGCTATCAGTGTGGATGTCCTCAGCCTTTAACATGCATACCTCATAGGACAGAGCCATAAACGTCAGTGGAAAATTTCAGTCTCATTAGCAAGTATTTTACAACAAATAAAACTCCCTGTGAACTCATTAGATCTAACTCCACTCCTAGTGTGGTCCTAGTCTTGTTTTACAATGTATTTATCTTCTTTTGCGTTGTGTCTGTCAAGAAACACCTACATTGGGTAAAACACTGATTTTGGGTATGTGAAAGAAAGTCGGCTTGTTTCATGTAGAATGCAACTATGAAATAAGTTGCAGAGGAACAAACTAGATTCCCTACTAGTGATCTTAGACCTACCCATGTCTCCTCTACTTGCAAAAGAGCCTGATATTTTACAAGAGGGGTGAAGATCATGGCTGCTGATGTAGGCTGTTAAGCTGCCATGCATAATTTTGTGTGCAGTGGTGGCTTTCCTGTGGGCAGGTGCTAGGAACCCAGCTACTCTTTTAGGAGTTAGGAATACATTAACTCAAAGAGAATTTGATGCAAAGTTATTTTACAGCATTTCTTATCTTTCCACTGAATGAAAACTGGGGGATAAAAGGCTGAGGGGGGGTAAAACTACTGAGTCATTGGTGCTACTTCATGGAGCAATACTGGTTTTATTTTTCAATCTCTCTGGGAACCTGATCATCCCTCTTTCTGCCAGGTAAGGCTAAGAAGATGGACTTTGTATTCCCACATAAGAAATTTCTGAGATGCTCTGTCTAGAAAATAACAAAAGTTTTACTAATAAAGAAGAAATAGGAGAAACTTTTGGAGAGGCCTTTTACTGGAGTGTACTAAGTGTAAGTGCTTTTAGCTCAGCGGAGGCAGGTATTGTGTGTGCATATTTGTGGGTGAGAGAGAAATGCTTTCAAAAACACACACATTTCTCAGTGCAGGTAGAATAACAGTTTTCAGTCCTGAGAATACTCAGGTGACAGACAAAGTACTGCTTAAAGAAACTTTGAGCTGAAGTGTTATTTCTACAGCCATTATCAGCTGCATTCCCATGACTATAATGCGTTCCTCCAGAGAGAGAGGAAAGCTAACACAGCTTCTAGCAATTCACAGGAAATACACTTTCATTTCTTCAGAAAGGAGCAGAGGGAGTACTAGGTGAAAAAATTAACTTTGTTGAGACCAGAATTGCAGCACAGAAGAAGACACGCAATGGACAATTATGTGAGAAGTTAAAGCCCCAGTCACACCATGGGGAATCCTAAGGCCTCTTGTTTTTAATCGTGTGGTGTCATTTGGGACCAGATGAGCATTTGCTCTTTCAGACTACAGCACGTGCAGTGAGGCAGTAAAAGTTTTCAATTGCCAGAGCAGTAAATCACTTTAAAGAATTCTAGATTTTTAATCTTCCATGCTTAAAATGATACTGCTTCATGTATTAGTAATCAAAGACCATGGTCTGTATGAGGACAGCATAGATCCATGTTAGGCAGAGCCACACCACACTTACGGCATTTAATAGGTTGACTCACTGAGATAAGAAGTTTCTGCAATCGTTAGATGAAACAAGCACACAAGGAGGTAGCCCAGAGCTGAAAATCTCTTCAAAAGACCCCATTGTGCAGTCTTTCTAGTTTCATTCCTCTCTCCAAAGAGCTGTATAGTTTTAAAAATACATTTCCCAGTTATTTCTGTTTCCTTCTCAGTACTGCATTATAATGTATTATGGAACTCTGTCAGCACAGATCTTTTCCAGCGACATGCCACAGAGAGACTTTTGAAATGCAGGATAAGTAAGGGTTAAAAACTGATCAGTGAAACAAGCTAGTGTCTCCAAACTGCATTTGATAATTTTATGTTGTCCCAAAATATCCAGTGAGAGATGTTTTTTGAAATGTTATTTAAAAAACAATGTTTGTCTGGATTAGAAGATTTTTTAACGTATATGTTATGTACAGAAAAAGGCTGACAGCATGGAAGAGTGAGAGGAAAAAGCCTGTTTGTCAAAGCACAGTATTTACTAGGCAGTGTCCTGTGTGCTGGGTATCTGAATTCACTGCAGTGCTTGGACAATTGGGCTTGAGCCATAAGCCTGGTGTTCTGGAGTGTCAGGACAGAGGGACAGAAACAACAAGTAACTCCTCTGCACTTTGGAAAGCAGGAAAAAGCCATGACTATCCCTTCAGAAATACAGAGGGCTGTGTAAAATATTTCTAGTCATGTCAGTGTTTCAATACAAGCATTCCCCCCCCAAATCAAATACAGAAGTTCCATTTGGGAACATGGTCTGAGCACTGTGCATGGCGACATCTGCACTGAGTACATCATCTCTCTCAGATATGAAACTGAAAATAGCAGGGATCATGAGAGAAACAGACAGCCAAAGGAGATGATGGGAAGCGGCAAGATTTTGAAGCTGACTGTGATTTGTCTTAGTATTGAAGGAAAGAGTTAATGTCTGGAATGCTTACGTATAGCATATCTAATTCACCGAGATGAGCAAATTATCTAGGGTTGAGCTAAAAAGAACCCTAGTTTTAGACTACAAGAGAAAGACCACTGCTTTGAACTGCAAGAACTCAAAAAACCTGCTTTGAACTACAAAAAGAGGTACTAGTAAGAAAAACCTTGCGTTAGTTGAGCAGCAAAAGAATTCTGCTTTGAAATACAAGTAGGGGGAAAAATCCTATCATATTCTGAGATGAATTGAAGTAGGAAATGCACTTGCAAAACAAAGTCAAAACTTGGGTTTGGGCATTTGAAAGGGGGCAAAGAGAAACAGCTGTAAATACAGCAGCAGAGTTGTCCTGTCTAATGGTCAACAGCTAAGATTGGAAAGAACTTCTGAGTCATGGTTGCTGCTAAATTTGGTCTGTCCTGAGTGGCATTACTTGCACAGCTTCTTCGCTTGCCTACTCTGTAAGACATCCCTAACTCTGCTTACCTCCCTCACAGAAGTGGGGATACTTTTCACAGTGCTTTGAAGATGTTAAGCCTTATGTACATGATAAGTATTGTTATTATACTTTGTTATGGATGATTGCAATGCAAAGGGGAGGATAAAAGTCTGCTTTAATAAAGAAAAGAACATTCTAGCTGTAAACATGAAGAGGTAATGTAGGGAAAAATTTCAAAAGACTGAATAAAAGGAAATAACAGAGATGGCGAGGGAAGAAGTAGGCAAAAACACTTTTCCAAGCACATCCATCTTCCAAGAGATGAAAATGGCCCAGAAATGACTTGCAATAGAGTGAATTTCCACACGGAAATGAATTGCAACAAGGAAAGTTCTGTTTGCTCCCCTCCCACGGGATGAAGAAGGCCTCTTGCTGTGGCATTGCCATCTGGTGGGGAAAGGTGACAGCCTTTCACAGCCTGTGCTCTCCCAGGAAGGTTACCCAGGAAGAGCTGAGGCAGGAGCCAGCAGGTATTGACACCAGAAGTGCTGCTGCCTGCCATGACCACGGATTTATCCCTCTGGGTATTCCACTGTACCGACAAGACTGACTACTCTAAGCTGAGAGCAAATGCAATATGTGATGGGTAGACAGGAGAAAACCAGTCACACTCAAGTATAAGTGCTGAGTAGTTCACAAAATAATATATGATTACAGAGACATATGGGAAAACGAATTTCAAAGACTGGGTCCTTCATCCACTCATCTGTATCCTGTAGCTTGTTCTTCTCTTTAATATTTCCAGTAAAAAAATTGAGAAATAATGAGACAGAGTATATGCACTTGTGCTTCAGGACATGTTACACAAAGAGTTTGCTTTGGTTGGCCTGATTATTATGTCCAGCATGATGAAGATATATGAGGAAAACCCAAAATTAATTTTCTCCTGTGAAAAGATAAAAATGTAGTGAATTCTCATGTAGATTTTTTTCTTTTTTTTACTCAAGCACACACACACAAGAGGAAAGTGGGAATGAACCTGGCAAGAACAGAAAGGTCCATGTTCTGCAGAATTTTTTTGCCATTTCAGAAGTGGCTGCTAATTTTGGTCAAAATTTTTTGCATTTCCAAACAAATTCCAAATAAGTGAAAACTTTCCAAAGAAAATGTTGATGTTTGTGGGCTGAAGTATATTTCCAGTATGTGATAAGTCAATTGAAACAGGAATGCTCCAGATAAAACTAGATTCCCTGTGGTTACTTTATCTTCCTGAATGTAATGATTAAAGCCAGTCTTGTTCAGGGAGGCCAGATTCTGAGTTATTTTCACCCAGTTGTCAGATCATCTCTGCTGAGTGTATTCATCAGCCCTGCAGCAGGAAGGTTTGTGTGGCATCACTCAAAGGCATCAAAACAGAAAGTCCTTCAGATATTGATTCTGCCACTAAGTATTAGGCACACTGTTACATCTGATTTTTATGGATTGTTACCTTCCTCATGGACCCTTTTATTGCAGGTTCCCCTGAGATCGATGAACGTGCATGCTAAACAGAACCTATCAAACATTATTCCTCACTCATTTTAAACCATACATTTCAACAAGCAGGATGGAGTTCAACATTCCAGAAACAGCTACTAGGGGACTGCAATTCAGCTTCCTGTCAGACCAAAAGCAGTAAGGACTTCTGTACTGCCAAAGGACATCCTGCATGGGGAACAAAGGTGCCCTTTGAAACTGGATGGTTGAGTTAAAAGACACTGGTGTAAACCTTCTCCAGCTTCATAAATATTTTGCAAAAATGGCGTATGGATCAATTTTACTCTCACCATTTGTGATGACCCTTTTCTCAGCACCATCATGCAGCCTGGACAGCAATAGCCAAAGCAATCTTTTGGCCAGTGATGCGATAGAGTGACATCAAACTCTACTCACACTGCTGTACGAGCACCAGCTGGTACCATGTTCTATCAGCACCAGCTAGAACCCTTGGACTTTCCACAGTTTACATGACTCATTTTAGGGTTTTTTCCTCTGGTTTAAGGGAGATTAGCGACACCATGCATTTTTGCCATACATTGTTTAAGCTCTGTGGCACATAATGTGTTGGCTTTCTGAAGCAAAAGAACTGTCAGCATTCTGAAAGTGAAGACTGGACCCCTACAACCCTAACACAGGACAGGGAAAATTAGGAGCATGAGGAACTCAGTGCAAGAAAAATGGAGATACCATGGTGTGGGAAACAGCTGAGTGTTTGTAGTAGCATGGATCCTTCTGCAGGAATCTCTGTGGTGCTTGGAGCAACCTCCTCTGACTCATGCTGTTTTGCTAGGCAGAACATCAATTGTCCTGGAAGTAGATAGAAAAGGACCAGGATCCAGCAAGAGAAGACTTCATTTAGGTTTCATGAGAGTGGTGTAATGATCTCAAGCAAAGTGAAGCACAGTCCAGAGCAGTCTTTCTGCATCTTCAGTTTGGACGAATGAGTACAGGCTGCCCAGGTCTATCAATGTGTAACTTTTCCCTTTTTTGTACCCTGAAGGATTCCTTCTCTTCTTGAACTCTGTTGTGGCACTGGTTTAGATGGAGGGTTTAGATGCATATAACTTCTAAAGTTTCTTTAACTCAAAATAACAATTTTTTAGCTTAGAAATATAAAATTACTTTAGCTAAAAGTGTATGTTGAGACATGAAAGATTGCCAGAATTAGGTGATTATTGGAACAGAACACATTCTGCTCTAGACCATTATCCTGGACGTTAGTTAAGTCTCTGCACATAATAAAAATTAAATTCCATAATATGAAGCTTTGATAATCTCTTCAGTGTGGTAAGATACTTTTTCCCTCCTGTCTGCCTGACTTTTATTACATAACACTGAATTCTGGTTAAATAAGTCTCTCAAATCTTGTAGGCTGTATGGAATTTAAATAGTCTTAAAAACAGGTGCCATTCAGCATGGTGTTTTTAGGAATATAGGGCTTGATCCTCCCTTACAGCATCCACAGGTTGACTAGTTCCACCAATTCAAGATGAGAGCAAGGTGGGTGGGAAGCCTTGTCAAATCTGAATATTAAATACCCATGGAGGCATACGACAGCAGTATAAGAAAAAAACTAGTGAAGAACGAACTCGACAGAGTGCATTATAGCCACTCCTTCCCAGGATTGTTATGTAAGATGCGAAGTCATAGATGTAGATAGAGAAAAAATGCAAAATACTTTTCTCAGATCTTCAGCCTTTCTGGAACATGGCTAGGGGGAATAGTGTTACACACTTTTTCTTGTTTTTTTATTTGCTAAGTGCCATCCATGTGGGAACTCAAAGTGCCTCACAGAATTCATACTGATGTTTGTCTGTGGGCATATTCCGCCCCAGCAGGAGTATGGCAAGTCAAGGGATGAACATCCCAAGCCCATGACTTGGCACTACAAGCATTACTGCAGTATAGCAGTGGGAGAGGCTCAAACAAGAAATCGCTTGTGCACAGTTTGTTTGGGTTTCAGGTTGTATGGTGAAGAAGCATTTGCTGATCAAGCCAAAATAAATGCCACAGTAACAAGACTGATTATTTAAGTTATAGCAAGATACATTCATCAGCACTGAATAGCTGAAGTAGAAGGCAGAAGAAAAAATGATAATGTACTTGCCATTTTCACAGTCTTAAGCTATTCCAACTTTTACCTTGGAAAGTCTTTATTTCACTCAATATCTTGCAGGACAGAGCTCTTCATATGACTATTTAATTAAAACCAATTATCACAAAATGATCCCGTTTTCTGCATTGCTTTACTCTGAATTTCCATCAGCTTGACAATTAAGGCTTCAAACCAGTTGTGAAAGCCTTTTATATCTGGTTTTCATTAGTTCATATTAAACAATTCATGGGCTTTATTTTCACTTCAGTGAGCCTTGTCATGAAACGTGCTTAGACACAATGATGATATCACATAAGAAGTGAAATGAATTAATAGATCAGCAGAAACACTAACTAGCAGACTTTTTTTCTCACACAATTTATTACTTTGTAGATATACTTGTCAGTCATGTGTGGGATATACTGAGACCATGAGAGTGGGAAAGCAGCACTAAGTCAAAAGGATGCTGTGATATTCTATTCTCTGTTCGTTTGCTAAAGCAGGTGTGTAGTCAGTAAATCTCTGCTGAAGGGAATTATCCTTTAGATGGTCTCTTTTTAGTACTATAATGGTGCCACTAAAGCTGCAATAATTAAGGATCTCTCAGCATTTCATTACAAAACCATATTTTCAAGTGGATATACAAATTGCATATAGAGAAAATTTGCTTCTCGTTCAAATATCTTCCTAAAATTAGCATTCTGAGTGGGTTCTTAAAAAAACACACATATTAATTTGTTGATAAGAATGACTTGATGAGTATTCAGCTCAGAAACCATGGAGGAACAGCTGTAACCCAGTACGACAAAATGGCTTAGTGTCTTCCAGATCTGTGCAAATATTGTTTAAAATGTAATGTACAAAATGCCCCTGTGCACACAAGCAGACGCTGTTCATCAGAAATATATCTGCTTAGCAGGCAGGGAGCATCTTTGCATTTAGGGGGTTTTGATGTTTGGTGGAAGGCATGTACAGGTTAACTGGAAACACAAATCTGCAAGATCTCATGTATTATTAACCTTATTAAAAGGCTAGAGTAACAGATTTATGGCATAGCTTGCCTAAGACGGCGATGAGGAGAAAAGCACTTTTCTCACTCCGTTCATGTCCATCCCAATAAACTCTGTTTTGCCTAAATTATCCTCCATATTCTCTTTATATGTTTCAATGAAAAGTTGAAATCAGCTGTAGGAGCGATAGACTGGAAATCTGCAGCGTAGCTTGTGGATGGCAAGTCTGGCTAGTGAAGCTGGCATAAGTGAGGGGACATTCTCTGGTAGCTAGGATGCTTTAGCCCAGAATTAAGCAGGCAGACACCTTGGCAGCATGGCCAGGCACTCGGGCCTGCAAATGTCGATTACCCTTGTGGATGCAGTGGAAATGGGGAGTGTTTTCATTCTTTTCCCATCCAGGAGCTTCCCAGTGTCAAGGTGAGATTTGAACCCTCTTTATAGGATGTGAAATGGTTAATGAGGGGCTCTCCAAGGGTAAACATGGCAGTGGCAATAATGTTATTCCTTGCGAGGCTCCACTCTGTTATTTTGGTCTTTCCCTTCTTATATGAAGAGTGTGTTTGACGTGTAGGAGTTAGGCAGAGAGGGATCAACTCTGTGCTTCTGACTTGGGACACCAACTGCTTTCCACTGCACCATCACAGAGAATTTTGGGGTTTGAGCTCTGTCTTACATGTGTAGAAGAGCAACAAAAGGCAAGCAAATATTTAACCAGGAAAACAACTTAAAAAAAAAAAAATCTTTGCTGCACTACATAAGTGCTGATTTAACTTTACTTTAAAAATACCTAAACATTTTTTCAGATTTATTCAGTATTTTCCCAAAAGACTGAAACAGCTCTTTTTGGAACATACAGTTGTATAGTGTTCTAAAAATAAAAAAGACTATTAATTAGCTATTTATCCAACAGATGGTCAGTGAATTAAATAATACAAGTTTTAAAAAACTTCATAATTACATGTTTTTGCCAGAGAGCTCAGTTAAATCTGCATAGAAACATGGTAAATATGAAAATCCGAAGGATGCCTTTAAAATTCAAATGTAAGTAACAAAAACACTGAAGTTTTGTTTTAAGGACTTGCACAGTTCAACAGCAAATATCTGCTCCCCCAATCTTGTTTTGTGGGAGCTACTTCTGATTCATGGCAGCATAACTAGGAGCAGAACCAAAACTGAACTTTTGTTCTCTATAAATCTTGCTATTTGGCTTTTTTTATATTATTATTTTTGACTTAAATAGTTCTATTTTAGTTGTCAGTTTGTCAGATTCTTGACACTAAACTATACTAAATCATAGTTCCTGTTGGAGTTATCCATTGCATATCTAATACTTGCATAGCTAATCCCTCAAATCATATAAAACAAGGTCTGTGTTTGGTTAAACACATTAACCTTTCACATATTTATCAGGAAAAAATACAAGATTGAGTCCACTTACTACATAAGGATACAAAAAAAATAAGTGTACAAAATGTGTCAAATCCTAATGCTCTGGTTTAAGAAAGTATTAAGTTAGTGTTAAGCTTTGGTTTTGACAGCCTGATTCATTATAGTCATTTCAACTTAATTTGAATATTATCTTCTGCATGTCCTCTCCATTATTCCTTCATATTGCAAAGCCCCATTTTTAGGCAAGAAATTAATTTGCTCTACAATTATGGCCCCTTTAGCTGCCCATCCATGTAATCTGACATCTTGAACAGGTGACACCTGAGCCAGGTGCTGCGGAAAAGCCAGTCTGTCCCACCCACAGAATGATGGTCGTTTCCTACTTGACCAAAATGATGATTTTTTTTCACCATAAAGACCCCATACATGTTAAACTAATAGTTCTAATATTGACATTAGTATTCCATGTAGTAGAAAAACCACATTTTTTTCATACCTTTGTAATTCACTTTGTAAGCATCCTATTATCGTTTCAGCTATGTAGAGCACAAGTACCAGTTCACTGCCTCTAAATCTCCATATTCCAGTCAGGTTGAGTGTTAACAATACCCCTTTTAAAAATTTAGTTTTAACAATATTCTTTTTTAAAATTTTATTGTATATTTTACTTAGTGCTTCATGTTCTACATTCATGTGAGATCAGAAACCATTTTTTTTGTCACAAAAGGAAACGAAAAGGCCTCTATTCCTCATACCCGCAGAAGAAAAAGATTTGAATCTGTTATCTGGACATCTGATAAGTCTCTGAAAAGAACAAAATGAGCAGCAGTTGTGTCACAATTTTAAAATCTCCCTGCTTTTAAATGAAGCACATAGTCTGATTTGATTGAAAGCTGGTTTCAGTGTTGGCAGAAGGCTTCACTGTGTGGGTGTCAGGAAGATCTCCTTTTTCCACCCATCCCAAAGCCAAGAACATAAAGGCTGAGCTGCCATTAGGAAGCGCGACGATCCAGTCTGTCTGTGGTGCCCTCCCACCACCATGATCGCTTGCCTCCAAGTAGATGAGAGGAGAGATGGCTGCTAAAAATACACGGCTCTCAATAGCTGAAAAGCCTGCAGGAACAATAGTGTAATGCCCTCTAGAAAGCAAGGATGGAAAAAGGGCACAAGGGGGAGGAAGCACAGAGGAAACTGAGAAGAGCTGTACAGAAAAGTCAAAGGGGAAGCAAAGAGAGTGACCTACAAACCAGCCACTACTTTTTGGGAAAGTGCCTTTGTCTTGGAAGTCAGAAGAGAAAGAATGACCAGTTGTAGATATGGAGTAAATGTGATCCAACCCTGTTGAGCAGAACATATAAAACAAGCCTTTTTTAGTCAAAAAATTAGATTAAAATTCAGTTTGTTTGAAATGCACACAATTTTTAATAGGACCAGAGATAAGCAGTCATCAGAACGGCTTTTAAATTAATTTCCATTTCTTAGGATTTTAGTATTTTTATTTCTTCTATCAACATTTTTTCACCTTTCAGAAGAAGAGAAAGAAAAAAAAAAAAAACAGGCCACAGGGATGAGGGTTTACAAGATTTGAATCTACCTTTTTTTAAACTTTGAGGAAATTTTGGAAGATTTTTATATAAATATATTTTCCTGACTATATTTTTAGGGTTTTGCAAAGTCCTGTTGTAATTAGGACAAATAAAGAAATCAGGAACTAAAATGTCCAGTTGTGCCCTGCCTGACTTTCTATCTCAGCAACTAAAGCAAAGGTGCCACAGTTAATGTTGGAAAATGGAAAGAAGGGTGGATACAGAAATATTTGCCAACCTTCATTTGATCTTATGATTTGTCTGCAGAACTATGATAACTTTCTAATTTAACTGGGGGACTGAACCTACAGGAACAGAGCTGTAGTCTGAAGGGAGGGAATGTGAGCAGCAGCAGGCAGGCAAGAACCACCTGCAAGTGCCAAATGCGAGGTGAGATGGGACCACTGCCTCTCTTCACACATGTCAGCATCCAGATGCCTTCTGATAACAATTTACTTAGCTCTGGAGAAAGAGGAGCTTTCTCATCTTAATTACGCCAGCTCCAAAATAGCATGACAGATTTTATTGAAATTATTTCATAATTAAACTGGCGATTAATATAAATCTGGAGCATAATCAAGATTCATATATTATTACTTATTAAGACCCTAAACTGAGGCCTGGGATTCTGGTTTCTGGAAGTGGAGAAGGAATATTTGGATCTAAAATTGTGTCCCCTGGGTGGAAAGACAGTGTAGGACAAAGGGAAGGGAACAGGGACCATTAGGGGCATCGGTGTTCTGCTTAGGGAGGTAGGACAAATTGTGATATACTACATTAAATATGAATTATGGTATGGAAGATGGATTAGTCTGTGGATCCATAGATAAATACAAGTCTATGCATTATGTTTCTCCCTAGAAACCACTGTTCAGTGGCCTAGGAACAGCATTTCACAGCTGACCAGCGGGGAACAGCAGAGGACGAGAATAAAGAAATGGGAGCAGCTATTTAGGGACAATGATAGCAGAGATGGGAAGCCTTAGAGATATGCTAATGGCAGTAGGGGAATTCAGTGCTGCAGCTGGAACTAAGGCTCAAATACCCCACGTGTAAATTTCTGAAGAGTAAAGGTGAAATCAGCCCAGAGAGCAAGAGAACTGACAGCACAATGGCCCACGGTTTACAAAAGTGAAACCACAAAGAGATGGTGAAACAGCTTGGTTTAAATGAAAACCATCTCTTGTCTTTCAGCTCACACCTTAAAAAACAACCAAGTCACCCCTCTCTGCCATCAGAAGTAGTACATATGGGGAAAAAGGAAACGTGGAATATTTGGGAGAAGTATTGGACGAGTGATTTGGGTTTCTTATTTTTTTGATTGCATATAATCATAGGAGATGATCTGGCAGGGAGCTAACGAGATCATCTAATCCTTTCCCACATCCACAGAAACATCTTGGTACCAGAAAATATCTATTGTATTTGATTTCCAGCTTTCTCAGAACCACTTATATTAAATAACTTCAGGGAATCTTTTCCTTATGAATTTCAAGCTGGGGCACAGAGACACAGAAAATCAAGCAATTGCATTATCTTTTGGAATAGATATAATTTCTTTCAAATGGGACGGAAATCTGCTCTGGCAGAGCAAGGAATAGTGAGGCACCGGACACTGAACTGTCTCTTCAGTTTGCCCATTTAATGGATTAATGGCACACCAATGTTCATGCCTGCCACAGGATTTCTTTCATTACAAAGAACTTCCCTTATCACAAAAACACTAACACTTGCTTAGCACCACTAGTACAAATAGAAAGCATTCTCTGCTCACAGCCCAGCAAGACTGGTTCCATGGCTGTTGTCTCACACGGCCAGCAGAGTGACAGCTTCCAGGATAGGGATGAGTGTGCTGTGGGGTAGAGACAGAGGAGAGATCTTCTTATGCCCTGCAGAGGAGCCTAAAGGGAAATGGGATTTGCTTCTTGAAAGCCAAAAAAGGAAAAGAAAAACAAAAACCCAACAAGCAAACAAACCTGATTATATGTAGATTCATCATTGTCCAAATAGCTAATAATTTGATAATATGCCTGCATAATTTTTTGGCTAAATTGAATGCTACTTGGTGTAGTTCCTAGGGGAATTTTATCAGTAAAAACATTCTTTCCTGTGTGAGAATTGAGACATCTCTACGACAGTGAGTGCTGAAGAGAAGAAAAACAATAGAAGCCCACTGACAGCCAAATATAGTTAGTTAATTCATGCCTCCAGAGAGGTAACAAAACATATGTTTTGGTAGCATCAAGTGGTGAGGAACGAAAGGCAACTTTTAGATCTCTCTGGATTATCTGAGATCTTTTCCCCCTATTAAAACATAACCTTTATTTTGCCCACTGAGAAATCCTTTTGGCATTTCACAACACCTCTGAGCACCTTGCCTCAAGGCTTTGTAAAACTCCTCTCAGCTGGCTTTGAAATTGTACAAATTCTGCACAGTGTCATGGGGAATGGAAATAATTTGTTTGTCCATTTGCAACTGCTGCAAATCAGAGGAGGCTCCCCAGTCAGGCAGGACTCCGGGCAGAGTTTTCCTCTGCAAATTCCAGTAAAGTGAACATCTTTTGTGCTAAATATTCCCGCACAGTACACACATTATTCCCCTGTCAAAACCAGTTTGTGCTGAAGTGCCTGCTTGTTGTAAACAGGGAACAAGGAAAATTACTTCAGGGGAAGGCTCACGCAGACGCACACACACGCACACAGAGAGACACACACACACAGCTCTGCTTGAAGCCATAGGCAAACCAGAAGTTTAAATCTGTCTTTGGAGACCGTAGGTCAAAGAGTGCTAAACAGCATGGAAACTTTAAACACTATCCAACAGATGCGGTTTAATTTTGCTACATCTGCCGGCAGATGTATGGAATATGTGAATAGAGGATGGCTGATAAGAGCCCAGGAGGGGCAAAGCCACAGACAGTGAAAGCTGAATGTCAGGGACATGATGCCCAAGGCAGGTGTATCTGGGCTTTAAGTGAACTCTTTCCATTCAGTCTGCCAGCTCGATAGCATTTGTTTCTGTCGATGGAAAAGGTATTTCCTCTAGAGATGCTGCAATCATCTAGCAGGGTACAGTCTGCAGGTGCAGTGATCTGGGAAATAAAAAATTACTTTAGCAAATTAGCAGAGGGCTAAAAAATGAAAGTCAGCATTTTCAGGATTGCACACAGAATTAGGGGGACTCCATTTCTGCATGCTCAGCCTGAAACAAATAACAGCTCAGATGCTAAGGAGCTACCCCTGCCCTTTAGAAGTTCCAGCTTTTCAGAGTTTTCAGACCTCATAAAAACCAGACATTAGCTCTTTTGTGTGTAGTTAATACCTACAGATTTAGTGCCACTGTCACTAGCAGCTTCTGGAAAATGTCCCTTCCTGTTTCCACCTTGATTCTTTGCATTTGATACCTCCATCCAGCTCTAGCCAGATGGGGTAGTGCGAGTGAGAACTGTGCTCTCAAACCCTGTGCTATTCCAATTCAGCTGGTGGTTGGGTTTGGTTTTTTCTCAAGTTAACAACAAGCACTTATATTTAGGACTGTATTCAAGCAGGATTTTCAAAAAGAAAGTGACAACTATGGATTTTTCATTTTCGAAGTGCCATATGCATGGACTTTTTTAATAAGGTCTTTCTGAGCATCTCCTGGTTAGTTTGTTGCTAAATTATTCCTAATTTATTCATAGTGTATATGCATAACCATTTAAAAAGGAGTTATACAAAGACCTTCCACTTTGCTCTGGCAGACAGAAAGCAGCTGTGCCTCTGCAGCTTTTTTCACCATACCTCTCCACAGTGCCTGGCATCTCCTCGGTTAGGTATTTCTTCAAGAGAAGAGTAGGCATTTGGTATTTCTTGTTGCTTTTGCCATTTACAAATAAGAGGAAAGCCTGTAGCTCATGCTTATTTTGTGCTAGCACCCACTTCAGTAGGGCTGTTTAGAAAGCACAACCATGGGTTGGTGGCTACATCCAACGTAGCTCTGGCCCAACCAATACAGCCCCAGAGAGGTGTGGCTGTGATGGCACAGGTAATTCAGAAGACCAATAGTTGCCATTTCATCCAGTAAAGGCTCACATTTTTCATGCCTTTTACCATGAATGCAATTTTCTTCCTTCTCCCCAAAGCGACACTTTATTTAAAACTAAGCCTAAATTCATTGTATTAACATAACTATTTTTTATTAATTTTTTCCTGATACATATTTATTTTCTCCATCATAATGACAAATATCTACAAGATTTCCTCCTGTATTTGTACATGAGAATGTGACCATCTTTTACAGAATGACAGAATCAATTAGGTTGGAGAAGACCTCTGAGATCTTTGAGTCCAACCTATGACCAAACACCACCATGTTAACCAGACCATGGCACTGAGTGCCACATCCAGTCTTTCCTTAAACACCTCCAAAGATGGCGAATCCACCACTTCTCTGGGCAGCCCATTTCAACGGCTAATCACCCCTTCCATTAAGAAGTTCCTCCTAATGGCCAACCTGAATATCCGGAGGCTGTGTCCTCTCATCCTGTTGCCAGTTACCTGGGAGCAGAGGCTGACCCCACCTAGCTACATTGTCCTTTCTGACAGTTGTAGAGAGTGAGTGACAAGGTCATCCATCCTTGAGCTGCCTTTTCTCAAGAAACAGTGAAATCTTTGTTGTGTAGTCCTTCCTTGTTCATGCTGTTCTTTCACAGCTTCCTATATCTTTGAAATACAAATACTGTTGTGCATATGCTTTCTCAGTGCCAAGCAGCAATGGGGAATGGAAGAAGATTAATTAACTGGAACTCAGTCAAAAATTAAGACTAAAATGATATTGTTTAAATATTCCGTTTCTTTCAGAGGCAGAGCATAGCAACTATCATTGTTGTAGAGGCTAGATACATGGAGAGAAACACAGGAAGTATTTGGCCTTTCCCAGCATAAATGGCTCTTGCTTGTAAGCTATAAAAACATACATGATATAATCATAGAAATAATTATAAGTTTACTGTCTAAGAGCCACTAAAATGAATCGGAGCATTTTCTTCAATTTCCCTGACTCTTGAAGCTGACACTGAAACTCTTGTTTTGCAATGCTCGTTCAGTCAAATTTCCCAGTGAAGTCAGGGTGGGTTTAAAGCTTGAAGGAATTACAGCATCAGTTCTTCAGGACACATCAGTTTTGATGTGAACTGAGAAAAAGGCTCATGCTGCGAATGTAACCATTAACCTTGTGCTATGATACTGACAGGCAGCTGTAGCATTTAGCCACCAGGCAGGGAATGGAGCAGCCACAGCTCTGGGAATCTGGGGAAGGTAATGAGGGTTGGGGGGGAGTTAACTCACTGTGCTCAGGTACTGCTGCACCCCAGACCCTCCTTAACTGTGGCCCCTGTGCCAGCCTGATCCCTGCTTGCCCCTTATAGGGCATCACAGGCAAGTCCTGGTATTGACAGTCCCAAAGGGTCTGTCAATACATGAGAGCTTAAAATGGGACCAGAAAGCAAGTAGTTACCAAGAGAAGAAAAATGTGCCCAGGAAACCAAAGCTCTGGTCTTTTGATAGCTAGAATCACTGGGATTCAGTCCCATAACCGAAACCAAACTCTTCTGGACAAAATTCAGCTACGGGCTTTGCAGGGAGCCAGGGTGGACTGCTCAAGGCTTGTATATGGATATGAGGTTGTTGTGTTCCCCATCGCTTAGAAAATATATGTTGTTGTGCTCTGCTACAAGCACTGATGGGTTCCAATGAAATTATGGGAGGAATGAAAGTAAATTTGGAAGGATTCAGAAACCAGAAATGACACAAAGGAGCTCAAGGAATTTGCAGGTAGGAGTGAAACATAATTGTGTTTGCAGAGGTTGTATTAGAAATATATTCCTTTACACTGGGCTGCTATGAGCTACTCTCATGTAGACTGAGGCAATTTGGGAGGCCCACTGATGGAGCCAATGCTCTTACAAAAGTGTAAATCCAGTGAAAGTGAAAAATTAGGAGCTCTTATTGTGATATACATTAGGAAAATATATTTACAATGAATATCAACAGAGATAACTGTTGAATATAGTTGTTCTTGAAAAGGTTTTGCCTGTACACTGTTTGCTCAAGCAACGTCCTGCTTATCACAGGCTGAGTGCTTATTTAATGAAAT
The DNA here is from genome assembly GCA_013397865.1 of Struthidea cinerea. Lineage (NCBI taxonomy): Eukaryota > Metazoa > Chordata > Aves > Passeriformes > Corcoracidae > Struthidea > Struthidea cinerea. The sequence continues at coordinate 1,095,365 of VZTI01000464.1, forward strand.
CAGTTCCTGTTTATCTTCAGCTTCTGATCTATCTGTCTTTCTGTGTGTATTGTAATGGTCTGGTTTGGGTTTTCAGGCTAGTACCAGGCAAGTTTTTCCTCTAAGCCTGCTCCTGTCTTTATGTCATTCCCAGGCCTCTTCAGAGCTCCCTCCCAGCACCAACCTGCCAAGGCCTCCTTGTAAGGCTCCTTGTACAGCAGGAAGGGTCATCAGTATTTCTTACTGAAATAATCTTTTTCTCCTAAGGTTCTGTCAAGCGAGACACTTTAAAAGCTATGTTAAACTGACAGAGTTCTTTGGGTTTTGCTCTTCTTTTAATTTCGGTGACTGACTGATTCATTTGTCCTGTCTGGTCTGTCAGCTTATTGTTTACTCTTCCCTTACTTGCTCTAGACCTAATGTTTGTTCCCTTGGCATTTGTCAGCTCTCTACCTTTTTGTTTTGAACAGCCATATCATCTACAGCTGGGATGACAGCATTTGCTTCCTCTCCTCTCCTCTCCTCTCCTCTCCTCTCCTCTCCTCT